>JAVIWB010002007.1:0-268487 GCA_031893035.1 Dermolepida albohirtum | reverse complement strand
AAAATAGTAATTAGATGATTTATGAGTATATCAACAGGAGTTCTAAATTAGAGTACTGAGTTGTACGTGGTTTAGATTTGAATGCATTGTAAAGAAAAGGTAGTTGGTGTCCAACTGTCTTTCTTCATCCAATATTTTTTGTTGATATAAGATAAAATCGCTACCACAATTATTAAAGAGTGTTAGAAAGGATTGGGAATAATGGATTTTAAATTTCTGTGGATGCTATCTGCCGTATCTTCAACCCTTTATACATTTTGCTTGGTAGGCAATTTTTTTGTTGGCACTTATTTAATGTTGAAACAAATTGTCAAATGTGTCATTAGTATTGCATCGAAATATATTTTAGAATAGTTTCGTTTTCGCTGTAATCAATAACAAGTTATTTTACAAGTTCGGAAAAGAGATTTTCCAAAAGCGTAAACTTTTAATTCTCGAGAGTGTGTAACGAACGAGGAAATTAATTTTATCCGAACATGTCACCACTCCCCATCATTAGGGACATCAAAAATATATATTTTTTTATGTTTTCTCGTATTTTATTTTAAAACAAACTCAGAATATATAGTTTTAAGTAACGATAAAAATAGATTGCGGCTGTTGTTGTTAGTTTCACAACACAAGAATAAAAACTGCAGTAAAAGGAAAGGAACAACGAAAACAATTATAACAGGCACTGGCATTAAAGCGATACATGTTGAGAGCTGTCGCTGTTTTCATTCACGACGTCGCATTTAATATATTCACATTCATATGTAAGTTACACTTCGGGCGTCAAGAATGTTGCTTTATTATGGCAAAGACTGAGGCGTGCGTTACAAAATATCCATTGTTATAGTTTAAAGAAAACGTTTCGAAAGAATGAAAGAAAGAACATAAGGAGGCAAGAAAGAAATAAGGAAAAAAAAGCAGTTACGTCTACGTATAACCGTGGAAATAAAAATGGCAGGTACAGAGAAAGACGTGTTTTGCATACATGGTTACTTACTTGCTTACTGCATTCAGTTAACTAACAAGTGTTCTTAGACCGTAGACTGTTTGTCAAGTCAATAAGTAATAATCATAAATTCCAGCGGTGTTTGCGAACGGTTGTCGTGTAAAATATATTATTTTGTACTGCCAGACAGATACAGATAATTTTATATGGAGAATTTTAATTCTCCGAGTAGTCGGAATTGATGTATTTGTGAAAAATAAAATTTCGATGACTTCTGTATAAAAGCTTCTTAACCGTTTAATGATCGTTTTAATATACAGTGACGATAATAAAATATTTATGATTCCTTAACGTTTAGTCTGTGACTTGCTCTCAATAACGTCTGCCGTATTTATTTCTAGATCTTATGATCATGCTTTCTACTTAGATATTGGCAGTATTCTAGTGCATTAACTTTAGTATAAATTGTTTCCATATAATCTAACGTACAAAGAATATTATAATAGCTTCACTTATTTTATTAAATAGTGACATGCGTTAATTAAATTTTATTTATGAAATAAGGAGTACGTATACTGTAGGGTGCTTATTGCAGTACAAAATGTTTTCGTACTTTCTGCTGAAGATAACAACATAGTCGTTGTAGGCACATATGAAGTTTTGAACCACATTTTGGGTAATTGAGTTTTTATGCTCAGTTTATGTTCATTTTCGATGTCAAGGATTCAGCACGTTTTGAAAGACCAGTTGAAGCTAACGAGACCAAAATGAAGACAATGATTGAATTAAACCGCCGTATAACAATATAAGAAATTACTACAAGAATAAATTTGTCAACGTCGACCGTCATTATTATGTGAACAATTTGGTTTCATATCAAAGCTGGATATTTGGGTTCCATATGTTCTCAAAGAAAGGTATTTGCTTCATCTCATTAATGTCTGCGTTTTACTATCAAAACGTAAATAAATGATGCATTACTGAAACGTAACATAACTGAGGATGAAAAATACATGTCGAACTAAAACGATCATGGAGCTAAAAAGATCAGTTGACTGAAAGCATTTCGAAAGCTAATATTCATAAAAAATGATGACCTCTGTTGTGCAGAATTTTGAGATAATTTCTAATTTTTCTTATAAATCAGGCCTTATGCAATCGTCTAACACTTTCCATAGGTAGTAGTAGTAGTAGTGATATTATTAGATGTCCTTTCCATATCCAGGAATATGGTTACCGCACCGCTATCTCTTTGTCTTCAATCGACTTTATCAATAGCCTATTTAAATCAGTCAACGCCAATTCTGTAGATCTTTGCTGTTGATATATCTATTGTCTATTACATAGAAACTACTTGAGTAGGAATTCTTCTAGTATGTACTTGTATCAAGTTTTTAACATGTAAGATGATACGATATCTTATTTCTACGATTAACTGAGGATGAAAAATACATATCGAAGTAAAACGATCATGGACCTGAAAAGATCAGTTGACTGAAAGCATTTCAAAAGCTAATATTCATAAAAAATGATGACCTCTGTTGTGTAGAATTTTGAGATAATTTTTTTAACTTGTATCATACGTTTCCACAATTAATTCGAATGCGTACTGCTACCAATTGGACAAATTGGGTGATTCCACGAAAGAAAAGTGGTCAAAATTGATTAACAAAGAAGATCTAGTTTTTTACCATAATAACAAGTTGTTTCGATCGTTATAGAATTCTTTAGGAGGAAAAATATTTAATTCCAATATGGACGCCAAAAATTACTTGGTTCGTTTGCGACTAAAGATCAAAAGTTTTACAAACTCAGAAATATGCTTCTACCAGAAAGATAGCAAAATATATTGGAACAAAATGTTCAATATATTATTGAAAAATTTGTATATACTACAAAAGAATTGTTGTTCATTTCCATGAAAAGGAAAACGAAATTACTTTCCGAACACCTCAATATTTTAAACTAAAATATTAAAAGCATTTCTGTTGTGTATTTTAAAAGGTAAATACGAAGAGCATTAAAATTTAAATCGTTATATTAGTATAAAGTAGTGAAGTACGAAATTATATACAATCGGTTTAAAAAATAATTGGACTATACCGTGAATATATTTTATAATGCAATATGCACATACATATTATACACTAGTTGCTAGAGTAACGTAATAATGAAATGACAGCAATGTATTTTAGCGTGTATTTTATTTTGCAACATAGGATGTGAAATACAGTAGTTGAACAAAATTTAAAAACTAATTTAACAAATTTTCAAAAATGTCACCATTGACGGCCAGACAGTATCCTAAGCGATTGTAGAATTCATTTATTGTATTTTGTATCTGCTCTGGAGTTATTTCTCTTGCAGCAACTCGTATTCTATTTTTTAATTGGTCAATATTGTTTAGAGGTTCTCCATGAAAAACTTTATTTCTGATACATGACCAAAGAAAGAAATCGTTTGGAGACAGGTCTGGTGACCTTGCGGACCATTCTACTTCTCCTCCACGGCCTATCTAACGGTTTGGAAATCTTTGGTTGAAAAATGTTCTAACCATATGAGAATTATGTGCCGGCGCGCCATCATGCTGGTACCAAATCTCACCATCAATATTTAAAGCGTGGAGGGCTGGCATAACTCTGTACTCAAGCAATTCTAAATATTTTTCTCCTGTAAGAGTACCCTCAATAAAAAACGGTCCTACAATATGGTGTCCAATCAACCCAGTCCAAACATTGACTTTCTGTGGCCGCTGAGTCCTTGTGATATGATATCTATGCAAATTTTGTCTACTCCAGTAGCGGCAGTTCTGTGAATTTACTTCACCATTTACATAAAATGTAAATCTGTAAAGCAAATTCTGCGTAGTAAAGTATCATCATTATGAAGCTTATCCAACATGATTTCACAAAAGTTACTTCTTCTTTCTGCATCATTCGCAATTAGTTCCTGATGGTTTTGAAAATGATACGACTTAAAATGTTCTCGTTTTAGCAGTTTATGCTTACATTTGTAGTTTGCGCTAAAGCTCTTGTGGAGAGCATATTATTATTTTCGATTGTTTGTAGAATTTCATCTCTTTTGGCGTCAGTAATAACATATCTTGGCGTATTCTTTTTTTTATGATTAGGAACGATGCATCCATTATTTTTATACTTCAGTACTAACCTACTTATTGTAGTTGGACTCAGGATATGTAATTTGAAACAAATCTGCTACTCTCCTCAAACTCATATTCGAGTTATACCAGTTCACTAATAATAGTTTTTCTTCTACACTATACATACCTCAAAAATAGAGTAACTTATTTTGACATCCTATGTTGCAAAATAAAATACACGCTAAAATACATTGCTGTCATTTCATTATTACGTTACTCTAGTAACTAGTGTATGTATGTGCATGTTGCATTATAAAATATATTCACGGTATTTTTATGAAAATACCAGCACCATCGTATAGCGTTTAGTAGTTCTGTTTAGTATAAAGCAGTGATTCTCAATCTAGGAGGCGCCCCCCACCTAGAGGGATGATGCTAAATGGGGGAAGCGAGCATATAGAAAAAATAATGCTATTTTTCTGAAAATTCATTAATTTATTGAAAGAAAAGTAATAAAGTACATTCTGATATAAATTTCGAGCTAGTTTAATAATTGTCAGTGACTTCCTTGGTCCTGTTTTGCAGAGCAAAGTTTTTCGAAAGAAGGTTTTATATTTGAAATTAACTCATATTTTTCTGCATATAGCCGAGATTTATATTTTGTTTCAAAAGCAGTCACCGTAGAAAATCCTGTTCTATAAATGATGTTGAATATAGCAATAGTATCCAAAATGTTCTTATTTTTAGTACAGAAAATTCATCATCCACCTCTGCCCAAAATTCAAGCAGCCACTTACCGTGAACTCTATAAAGATTAATCTGGCACCACTCAGTTTCAGTGCAGTAGTTCAGCCCTGAAGGTGTCCCATAGAAATGGATACGAAACGTCGGCAGATATACGAGTGACACGGTTCCAGCCCGGAAGCCCAGAAGCAGATAGCATCTATAAAGATTTCTTCTTCGGCAGTTCTGAGGCCTTCGGGAGTATGTTGAATTCATTATCCATTCATAACTTGCTATGTATTTGTCGTCAAGCTAAAACTTACCTTTGTAAATTCTTTTACAGTATGGCAAACGTAACTCGTAAACTCGAATAATAATTTTGAATGTTATATTTTTTGAAGTATTGAATGTTCTTTGGTAAAATCTTTACCAAGTTTAACAGAAAACTTGATCGTAGCTTTTCTTTAAAGCTTATACTGCAAATGTTCGTCAAAATAGGCTCTTGGCAATATATCTCTGGTATCTCTAACAGAGAAATGTGATCCAACACTAATGAAAATTCTCACTTCTGAAAACAAAAGGATACGATAGGTGGCACCATAGTTTCTCATATTTTCGAAAATTTTCTTTGATAAATCCTATAAGTAACGAGTCCATTTACTTCTTTTCACAATTATATTGTAATAGATCCAAAGTTAAATTATATTTCAATTGACTATTTCAAACCTATAAATTCGCCTCAGTTCTTTTAATACGAATTATTATATTTCGTTGCTTAGTTTTTTGACTTTTAAATAAATGGCACACCGTATACTTATTGGTATTAATCAAATAACCTGTGTAATTACATGTAGTAATAGAAGCGTTCGAATAATAATAACAGACCATCTAATTTATTTTTATTATGCCATTAAGTAAATAATTTAAAGCACGAATAAAATTCACTTTACCTTTAAAGCCTGAGCGTTTATTTTAGCAGAAACCTTTCAGATGCCTCCGCAAAGAAATTATAGCTGTAATTCTATAGAAAACAAATAATAGTTTTTACTCGTCAATAATCGTATATAACATGTTATTAGACGCCATAACACGTATTTTTTTATTGTAAATAGTTTTCTGGTATACAAAGTTGGTAATTGAGGGTTAAGCTGAATTTACAATATAAACATAGTACCTCATGTTACGTTAATGCTTTGCACTTGCAATACTGTTCTCGGTAACTGTTTTTCTGACATGTACGTATTGATATATTATTTATGTAAGTACATATATGATGTGTACACAGCGTGTGTACATACATAAGTATGTACTTACCTAAAATAAGTAAATATTTTTAAAGTGCCTATTCATATCGATTAGTACTACATACATATGTATATTAATCGTTACCTGACAGAAATGTCCAGAAAAATTTACTATATGTATTGTTAAACTAATCGATATGTACTATAGGCATGCATCGGCATTAAAATGATAATAACATTAGTGCGCCTATTGCATATTTTTGAAACTTGCGTTCTTTGACATGCTGACCAAAATGTATTTGTTTTAAATTTAAGATTTATTTTACGAATTATTGTTATTGTTGTTATCTTATCAGAAGTCTCTACTGTTATTAATTCGGTATACATTTACCTAAGTAAATAGATGTAAAATAAATTGAAAAAGAAATGCTAATGATACATTATGAGTATAATAGGTATACATAATATAGTTCGGACAATCAAATAGCATTAACAATATTCGAAATATATAGGTACAGTACCGTGCAACCGAATTTCACTTTTTGTAAAGTCTTATACAAAATAACAACTTCTCATATGAACAATATTTATTTATACTCTATATGTATATACATACACGGTCTGTCGCAGAGAAAACTGAACTTTAAAATAATAATGCTTAGTGGCGCCATCTATAAAAACAAATATGCGTCGGTAAAGTATAACAAAACATTAACATTGGTGAAAGATCCCAATGTTAATGTTATGTCAAAATATCATGACATTTGCATCATTAGGAAAGAGAAATTGCATATAAAGTAACAATGTGTATTTGGCATTGGTCGAAAAATGAATTTTGAACTAAAAACAAATATAAAGTTCTGTTTTAAACTCAGTAAATCGTTTACTGAAACGTTTACTTTAATGAAACTAGTGTATGGTGACGCGTGTTTATCACGCACGAGAATGTACATATGAGTGGTACAAACGATTTAAAGACGGTCGTACGGACATAAATGATGACGAAAATCCTGGTACAAAAAAAATCTGTGGTTACGGAAAGTAACATCGAACTTGTGCGTGAATTTATCAGAAATGAGCCGAAATTTTCATTACGATATGTGAGAATGGAATTAAATATTTCCAAAGCTTCAATTCATCGCATTTTGACACAGCATTTGGGACTGAGAAGGATTTGTTCAAGATTTGTGCCACATAAACTAACTGAATTCAATGTTGTACAGACTTGATTAAAGACTGAAAAAAAAGACAAAAGCTTCATTCTATTGTAATTGGCGATGAGACGTGGTATTTTCAATATGATTCAGAGACCAAGAGTCAAAGCTCTGAATGGAAGGATCCAAGCGAAGAGAGACTGAAAAAAAACCCTTTGGTGAAGTCGAAAGTGAAGACAATGTTGATTTGTTTTTATGATTCGACGAACACAAAGAGCTTGTACCAACTAATCAAAACAGTCAATGCTGTATATTATCTCGGTGTTATGAAGCGTCTTTTGGCTCGTATTCGTCGCGCGCGCTCTCAATATCATGAAAATGTTAGCTGGCGTTTGTTACATGATAACGGATCATTTCATCGCTCGAGGCTTATCACTGATTTTCTAACTACAAATGGCATTATAACCATCAGTCGTTCACCGTATTCAATGGATTTGGCCCCCTGTGATTTCTATTTATTCTCCAAACTACATTTACCGATGAAAGGGCAGCGTTATGCCGACGTCGAAGCCATTAAAAAGTCGTCGACAGCGATGTTGAAGGACATCTCTGAAGATGAACTCATAAATTTATTCGACAGATTAATTGACTATGCAAAACGTTATATTGAAGCTGAAGGCGATTACTTTGAATAAAATAAATGAATTTACCAAAATAGTAAGCTTTTGTTTTTATTTTAGAACAGTTCGGTTTTCTCTGCGATAGATTGTGTATACCATTTACAAGAGTTTTAAGTAATATCTTGTTTGATGCGCCCTCCACCTTAATACTGCCTGGAGGCTTCCTAATTTTGTTTTCTCTATTATTTTATTTTTGCATGGATAAAATTCAGTAAAACACGATTAAGAGTAGGGTCAATAAACAAGGATTCTAGCACCCATACCAATGGAAACAATTAAATCTCAGATAGTTTGAATAATAGATCTATTTTTGAGTTCCACATTGCTGATCACAAAAAATGGCCATCTATCAAAGCATGTAGGACATGTAGTATTGACATGGGTCTATAATTTTCTGGGTTATTGTTTCCAGATTATAAAAGCGAAACTAAAGATCCTTCGAAAAGATTTTACCATCTAAATACTTGCTAAAGAGTTTTGCTAAGGGTTCTGATATGAATGAAATTACATGCTTTATAACAACTGTCGATATTCTGTATATGTCCTCCGCTTCGATGTTACTTAAGTTCATGATAGCTATAAAGACTTTTATATCGCAAATTGAATTTTCTGTTGATAGTGTGTGATATTTTAATTTCTAATGAATGTTGTGGTCGCTATTATTTTTGAAATTGATGTAAGAAAGTTAACGTCATTGAGTTCTAACTCTGACAGAAAAACTCTTTCTTTGGGATATGTGTATTATAAGAAAATGTTATATCCCTCGTATATTTTCATTTAAAATTAAAAATTTCACTAAATACTTATTTCACTTTTCTGTATACATTTTGCTTTGGAGAACTATGAGGAAATTACTTTTGTAATATCTTAATGATGTCGCAAGGCATTTTTATTTTTCACGAAGGGTTGACAGTATATTCAATTAATATTTTATATATTCATTTATTATTCACCACACTGCTCAGAGTTTTTGATAAAGCCTTTTTCGTTTTTGTGAATTACCGTACCATATTCACTACCTGTGTTTCTTGCAAACTTGTTTTCTTTGTATTATTTAGGTTCACAAGATGTATTATTGAGCCTTATGAACCTTTGCAGTCTATATAACAATATTTTTTTGCAACATAAAGGAAAAATTGTTATTAATCAATTTTATAGAAAACTCATAACAAAGGTAATTCTTTCTTTCGTATTTTGTATCTTAGAGAATTATATTACACGAAGTTTTTACATACATAGTTTATAGTAACTATAAACTACAAAGATTTACTAGTTTGGCATTAAAAACCCGTTCAGGTACATTTTAATATTGTTATTACTGTGGATGTGATAGTAATTTTTTGCTTCTTTTATTCTCTACAAACTGGATTGGCTTGTTATTAAATTTTTTATGAATTTGTCAGTTTCCGTCTTAATTGTCTGCAACGTTGACACCGGTTCCATGCATGCCCTTTGGTTGCATCGCGCACTAGTAAAAAACGACGTCGCTCTTAATGTTATATACCACATACAAGCATATTCATACAAAGACATGCCGACCTCGATCTCTTGTCCCGGGTCCGTCTGTTCACCATAAATCATGCGAGAGTCGCTCGTCCGTGCATATCGATGCATATTTTGATATTCGACAGAATCTTATTGGTCGAATCATTTTTTTCTGGAACATTTTAAAAATTACCGACTCCGCCCATCCGGTTTTTATGAGCCCCGCGCGCGGATCCCGGACTACCTCTGTCTCTGTTCTACACCGTGAAGAGTACGTAAGATCGCGCCGCCGACACCCCGGGGGCCACGTCACTGTAATTGCGGCCATGTAAAGCAGATAATACCTCAGATAAACCCATTTGGTGGCTGTTTTTTGAAGGAAGGTTGCCTCTTTCTGATGTATACATACCTATGTATAGTAGATAGGGTACCCCTTTAAATTTCTGGGCGACGTCCCGAGAGTCGGCCTGCACAAATTCACATCATCGATAATCCATCGAAATTTTCGCATGAATTAGTGATGAATTGTATGCGTATTATACTTTTTTTCTTCCTCTTATTTTGTTGCTTCTGATGCTACCTTCTCTCGATCGTTTTCGACGGACATTTATCTTTTATTTATTCAACTACCTGTATAACAAAATGCATTTAAATTTTATGTCATCTGTTATATGAGTACTTAGTTCAAGTAGATTTGATAAAGAGGATAATAATATCAAAACTTGTTTTTGTTTAGGTACATTTTTCTGTCTTTGTGAATCAACGTTAAGTCTCTGAGTTGTAGATGAATAATTATACTTTTGTTAAAAGATAGTAATACTACTATGATATTTAATTGGTTGTTAGTTGTTTGGGAATGTAAGAAAATATTTTCAATTATTAATAACATTAGCCAACAAAGTTTTTCCTCTAAGTCAGTAATTGACAAAATTAAACAGCATATAAAAAATATAAATTATTTGAAAAGCACTAGTATTGGCTTAGCTCTGGTTACGGAGAAAATGCAGGTTTGTTAAAACGTAATGTAACTCGTGTCCTCAAAGGGTGACAAGTCTGCATTGTTGTTCTAATCAGGTCGATTGCTACACTTTAGAGAGGGGATAAGCAGACATGCTATATAAAGAAAGCGCCTTTAACTGCAATAGTACAGTATAGAACCATGAGGATGAATTAAGTAAATTTTCAATAAAGTAAAGTCATTAAAAATTGTATTAAGATTTTAATTTGTTCGTGTGCAAGTAATCTAAATAATTTTTATTATGTGCGTGGTAAAATTACTCATTAAATAAGAGTGGGTGTAGATCGAGTATTTGTAAAGCTTATAAACTTTACTGGTGTGATCGTCAAAAATCAAGACAAACCATATGAGTAAGAAAAGGAAACATGATGATTATGTAGAGCCTGTGTCAGCACAAAAACCCCAATCATATGACGAACATCATTCAGTTCCTCAATCGTCAACTAACAAAGGAAGCGAGGGGAGTCAAAATAATCACTAGCTTTGAACGTAATAATAAATCAACCGATTTTGACTGCAATATATAAACACCACGCGAGCCACATTTAACTACTCAGTTTGAATGACTTAGTCAATAAATTCACATACATAACTTGTTGGCTCGCATTTACAGCAATGGAATCTCTTAGAAAAAATCACTAATTAGTATTTTTGTTGTTCGTGTTTTTGTGAGTTCTAAGTATGACCGGAGATTTCTCTACTGCAATGATATTTTTAACTTTTGAAACTTTCGGGATACATCATAACTCTAGTTCGTGGAGATTATTAATAGGTTTGTTAAAAACCAGCATGAAAGCAGTTTTGTTCCATAATGGAAACCTATATCCTTCCATTTCAATAGGTCATATGAAAGAAACTTACGCAAATCTAAAAATGTTGTTAAAGAAGATAAAGTACGAAGATTATTTCTGAAAAATTTATGAGGATTTTAAAGTATTGAAATTATTTTAGATATGCAATCAAGTTATACCAAATACTATTGCTTTTGGGACAGTCGTGTCAGGAAAAACCATTATATTACGTAGAAGTGTCCACTACAACAGAACTTTATACCAAGAAAAGACAAAGCACATAAATCTTTAGTGGAAAAAGTAAAAATTATAATGCCACCTCTGCATATTAAACTAGCGCCCACAAAAAACTTTTTTAAGGCTCTGGATCAATAGACACACACTAGAAGATAAATTAAAAGAAGTTATTTTTTGTAGGACATCAGATACAGATATTACATGATGATTATATAGAGACAGTGTCAAGAGTCAAAATATAAATAACACTAGCTTTGAACGTAATGATTAATCAACCGATTTTGATTTCATTGTACGAGACATAATAAGTGACTTAAAATTTGAAATCAAATTAACAGTTTGGGAGAAACCTGAACGGGTGTCCATGGTACAAGTTTTTACCTCTGATTATTATTCAGTAAAAAAAATATTTCGATTGGTTATTTGACGTCAACTGAAACATAGAGAAAATCTAAATTTATTTTTTTGTTATATTTTGCCTTTTTCTACTTCCTTGAAAAAAAAAACACTCAAAAGGTTTTATGCTACGTACGGTGAAAACACCTCAGGAATGGTCTGTCAAAAAAGTGTCGAAATTGTGGGAGTTCGTGAATGAAGGCGATATATTTACAAATTTTTAAAAATCGGCCGAATGCTATAGACGAAGGCGTTATATATATATATATATATATATATATATATATATGTATATCTTAACCCTCAATACAATTTTTAGACAATGGTGAAAAAGATGAACGTGCTAAGCTACTCACCAACAATACTTTTTTTAGTGGAAGAACGTGCCATGTGTTATTGAACTACACTTAACACTTTTAGACATCTCCAACAGTTATTTAAGATGAGCAACGTATTATGTTCTTACAGACCATGCGCAGTAGCCTTACTTAAGAACAGAACCTACAAGATTCAAGTCGTCTACTTCATTCTTCACAAAAAGTGTTTAATCATTTGGTCGAAATATGTCCTACGGGTGTAAAGATATAAAATTACACGAAGTTCAGAAATCCAAATATATTAATGCGAAACTGAATTTGCAACTGGCAAAGATAATGCAGCCATTTATTAAAGATTTTACTGTTAGTACGGCTGCAAGAAGAGGAATGATTATTATTGTTGTTAGAAGTTATTCACTCACTAAAAAGTATGCAATTTTGACGGCCGTGTTGTGACGTACTTTTTTCAACAAGTAGTGTAACAGTAAATTCGCTCATAGGTAAGAATGAAAGCAGCTACGTAGTTTTGTTATTTTAAGTTAGGCAGTATGTAGTATATGAAGAAAAAATTAGTGTACTATTAAGATTAAAATATTGTTACGCTCTACACATTTCATATTAATCAATAGTTCTGATTATCTATAATGAATTGCCTATGAAAAAAATGTGTGTAGTGTAAGTGCCGCATTTGTTAACCACAAACGCATTTTAGCCGTCAATTTCGCGAAGTTAAGACATAGTCTGAAAGACTTTTGGCGCCGAGATGAAACCTGGATATCTCCGAAAAAAAACAACAATCGAAAAAATGTACCGATGCTGACAAGAATGGTCCAAAAAAGGCCTAAGCGATAAGGTTATGTTTAGTGTCTTTCGAGGTTGCAGTAAGATTCTTCTATCATTTATCTTTAAAAAGATAAAACGATAGCAGGCGAATACAATGAATCCTTCTTAAAGTAACTCCATGATGTAATACAATATCATACTTAGGTTCCACTTAAAGAAGAAACGAGTGCTTTTTCGCCAGGTTAATGCACTGCGACTGTTTCAATAGTCAAAATTCATAAACCGCAATGAACTGCTTCCGCATCCAGTTTATTCGCCAGATTTGACTCCTGTAACTTTTCTCTTTTTCGAAACCTGAAATCTTGTCTCGGAATGAGAAAGTAATCACTGAAATTAACGCATATTGCGAACAGTTTCATAAAGCCTACTTTTCTGAAAGAATGACTATCGTTGCTGTAAACGTAATGGGTTACAGTGTGTTGAAAAATAAAATAATTTTTTGACAGAAGATTTGTTTTCTTCTAATTACTGAAAAATATTGTTTGTAATGGCAAATAGGTAAGTAAAATATAGTTAAACTTAAGAACAAAGTATTGCTTTTTATTTACTTAGCTTCTAGATTAAGGATATATTTTTTATCTAGATAGATTCTTTCGTTACTGCTAATTGTGGTATTTTTGTTTTTGGTGGCCCAGAAGACCTGATTTTCGTTTTCCATTTTTGCCTTTAACTTTTTAAATAGTTTGTTCGGTAAGACTGAAAAAAAATTTTGAAGTTTGTATTTTTTTAATTAGTTTGAGATATAATATTTGGTTTAAGAAATCTACACCGAAAATAATTTTTAGATTATTGAACATTATTAATTCTGAGCTATAAAAACAATAATCTAATTATCTAATTGTTGAAATTCAGTAGAAGAGCAAAAATCTTGGTGTTGAGAAGTTGAACCTTTGTTTGCTTAAAACTATTACTATACGTATTCTACTTTTGATATCCGTCACATTATGTGTAGAACTTTTTTAATGTTATTCACATACTAATTATATTACAATCCTAAACTTTACGCAGTATGGTGAGATAATCTAACCCTGTTCAAACATTTATAAGCACATTAACTAGACATTATAGTGTTCATTTTTCTCGACAAATATTTTACTGAGCGACATAGAAGGCAGAAATTCACTTTATGAGACGGACACAGAAGTTGTGTAGATATTTTGCAAACGAGTCACAAAAATTTCTTTTTTTTTGTCGGTACTACAAAGTACATTATGGGAACAGGTTTGTTTCATTAAATACTTGTTTCTGTTACTTAAAAAGCCTGAGATAAGTTCGTGTTATTCTCATATTTTAGGAAACTATTTCTGTGATTCGTAATCATAATGTCTTTTGGTCTGTTTCAAGTTAATACATCTTTAAGGGAGTTATCGATGAAGTTATTGCTTTTTGTATTAGAAATATTGAATACAGTCATCAAATAAATGCATAAGTATGTGACCAGCACAGAAAATTGATCGTTCAGCATCGTTAAAAAAAATAACTACAATGAACTTTGTACATTTTTTTAATATTAATAATACAACATAAATAATTGCATGTAACTGAAAGATATTAACGATAAAGATAATATTAGTATTTAGTATGGCCATATTTTCTTAAATATTACACTTTTCATGCATTTGGGAAAATTATCTAACAGTTTTGTCAGAAATTTTTTACGAATCTTTTTCCGTTCTTCCAAAATGATATCAAAATAATTTTCAATGATTCTAGAGGTATGATTCGGATCATTATTGTGCTGGAAAATGTAATTATTTTCAATTAATTGTGTTCCTGCTGGTATAGTATGTTGCTGCAGAATCTTTAAATATTTTGCTGACGTTAATTTTACAGTAATTTTATTTAATGGGCCAACTTCTTGCACAGATATGCAACTTTATACCTACACAGATCTACTTCAATGTTTTATTGTTAACGAATATAATGTGCGAATATACTGTTTCCATTTGGATCCCAATATTTCAAATTTGAACTCACCTGCCCAAAGCATGGGTTTCCACTCGCTTAATGAGACTGAATTTATACGTTTTCCAACTATTCCTGTTTATTATTCTTTCGCAGTAATGGCCCCCTTCTTGCAACACGACCTCTAAGTCCCTATTTAATTAGATAAAGCCGAATGATAGAATGCATTGAAACTGTTGTCGATCTACGAAGATCTTCTCTTAATTCTTTAGATGATTTTGTTCTATTATGAAAAAATTGATCACCTTTTGCTTTTCTTGATCTTCCCGTCCTATTTTATTGGCCACCAAAACGGTTGCTTCTCGCTTTTTGATAATTTTTAAAATGGTAAATGCCGAACATTGCGTTCCTTTTGCAATTCATCGCTAACTTAAGCCCTTAAGTTGATGAAAAATTACTTTCTGGTGGCGATTTTTGTCAGATATTTTAGATATTTTACTGCATTTTGGAGAAAGTTACCTAATAAGAATATGGATGATAGAATAAAATGAATTATTACAAAATCAGAAAAATATTCACAAGCACTTGTATGAAACCAAACAATTCCTACGATTGAAACATAGATGTACTAACCCACATTGCGCACAAACTGTCCTTAAGCAGGTAAAGAAATAACCGTTGATAAGGGACAGTTTGGCCGAGTAGAATTAACTAGGAATATTTTTACAGAAACTGCTTTCTCTCTTTCAATTAACAATACATTTATATTTCCTAAAACTTTATTATAAGAGCAACAGTAGAATAATAGTAAATATGGAAACAATATTGTTAAAAAATTGAATTTTTTGTAAGACGTTACTTGTTACTTACTTATTTAATACTGTATATTACTTTTAAGAGAGCGCTGTCGATAAAATTAATGATTTTTGTATCAGAAATATTGAATATGCTCCTCAAATAGCTATATAAAACATAAATACTTTTTAATTACATTGTAATTTTGGTATTATTTCTTTAATTGCAAAAATATTGCTTTGAAGTAGTGCTATACTGTTTTAATTATACTTTTGATATCTACGCTGTGAGAGTTATTTTAAAAATTATGGTTCAATGTTGAATGCCTTATTTATAAATACATATTAGATTTTCAATTGTTTTTCACCATATATTAGACGTTTCACTTTTTTCAAATAATTTGCTTTCTTGCTTTTCCCACTATATTAAGTTGTTTCCCTAAATGTTGGAACGTTTTCACTATTTATCATTTGCAAATCACTTTGATATGAAAGAATGAGTAGTAATGGCTGATCGAGGTGAAGAAGAAAGTATAGTAAAATAACTAATGAAATGGACCTTATAATAAGGTATCCAAGGTGCGAATTTGACAATAATTTAATATTCACCATAAAACAATATGAAAAATGTATACAACATGTAAGAAATTCGGGGATCCAGTAAAATGATCGAAACATCATCGCAGAAAGTTTTAGCAAGTCAGTAGGAGGAACAGATTTGTAGCTTGGTGAGTGCTGACTAGACCCAAACTATTTGCATACTAAGGATCAAGTATCTTGAAGCACAGCATGATATGAGATTTTCAAAGCGATTATTAATCGGGATCCCAATGAATTTCAGTTTTCACTTAAAACAGATGTACCAGAAGGAATAGTTAAGAAGCTACATAGTACAGCACAGGTTTTCAATATGCAATGCATTAATTACAATAAGGTTATGAGTAAATAGAAAATAATCTTTATGTATATGTCTCCCAAGAATATACGCGAGGTGTTTCCAATATTCTGGGAATTGGTGCTGTAATTAAATAACGCAGAACTTATACGCAATGTTATTGATGCCAGACAAGTCTTGACATGTTCATGCAACTATCTAGTGAAACATTGTTCAGTCTGATTCAGGTATTCGACTGATGTAGACGAGTTTTAGTAGCATTGTTTTTGTAACCATGGAACACGCGGCAAAATCTCAAAGAGCGATAATTTTCTTTTTGTGGAAAGATGTAAAAACGTCACAAATTATTAGTCGTCTGCAAGGAGAATTTGGTGAATCTGCAGAATACAAAAGTAGTGTTTATCGGTGGATCGATCGTTTTAAAGCCGGTAGAACATCACTAGAAGACGATCCACGCAGTGGGCGGCCAAGCACGTCGCTAAATGAAAGAAACATTACTGCCGTCGAAAACCTACTGAAAGACGACAGGCGAATGACTATTTGTCAAATTAGTATACACCTAAGGATAGGTACACGACAAGCTCATGGCATCTTGCATGATTGTTTGGGTGTTAGCAAGGTTTCGGCGCGCTGGGTGCCAAGTCTGTTGGGACCAGAACAGAAATTCAATAGGTCCGATACTTGTCGTCAACTTCAAGAGCTGTTAGCCCGTTACAGTGATGAATTTTGGCAACCAATAATAACCCCTGACGAAACGTGGATTCCTTATTTCAATGCTGAGACGAAAAGTCAATCCAAAGAATGGTGCAAACCTGAAGAAGAGCCTCCACTTAAGGCGCGTGCAGTTCCGTCTGTTGGGTTGGGTAGTGCTTACTGTATTTTGGGATTACGAAGGGATTATTTTCATGAATTATCTGCCGAGAGCTACTATAATTAATGCAGAATATTATTCAAATTTATTATCCGAACCACTGCGACAGGCACTAGTCAAAAAACGGCCTGGAAAGTTGCATAAGCGTCCGTTATTGCAACAGGATAATGCAAGACCATACATCGCAAGAAAAACGAAGGATGTTTCGAACGATTTACGATGGGAATTGCTGCCGCACCCACCTTATTCCTCGGATCTTGCACCCAGTGATTACCATATGTTCCCAGATTTGAAAAAACCCTTTCGGGGTGTTCGATTTGAAAGTTTAACTGACGTAAAACGTGCCATAATTAGGTGGATCGACAAGACACCGAAAAACTTCTTTGAGAACGGCTTAAAAAAATTAGTTTATCGTTGGGATAAATGTATTCAGTTAAATGGAGATTATGTTGAAAAACGACATGGTAATATTGACGAAAATTAACAAAATTATAAAAATTATATGTAATTCCCAGAACTTTGGAAACTTCCTTCGTATATACAGGTAAAGTTCAAATCAGTGGCCAAAATTACTCGATTGCTGCTTTTATGTCAATAGCTTCATTATATCTATTACAAATTTGAAACAGGTCATATAATGGATTCCAAACGGCCTTAAGCAACCATTTGCACGATGGTGGTGTCGAGGAATGCATTTTATGAAAAATAACGTACCTTTTCTTCATAGGATTAGGGTTACCGAAGTAGCAAATCTGATTAAAAATTATGGTCACAATATTGTATTTCCTCCGGTCTATATTCTATTTTTATATCCGATTGAGGAATCGAATTGTGAGTGGCAGAATTGAATAAAAAGAGCAGTATCAATTAGTTAAGGCGAAGTATACACGGATACTCGTGCGTCATTATAAAACATTACTTAAGAGCATTATGTGCAAACTATAGAGACATATCTAAGGGATTACTTGCAGAAAAACATAGTTCTTTCTTAATTTGATAGTTTGTAGTTATTTTTTTTAATATATGTACTGTTGAAAATCGAAAACAATTGCATTCTCTTCTATTTAGTCCATCCAGAGATGTAAAAAGAGCATTGATGAATTGTAAAAAAATTTGCAGATGTGGAAACGTTTGGCAGAATATCGACAAGTAATGGCAAAAGTGAAAACGTTTGAGAGAATCTAGAGTGCATTAGATAGATTGTGAAAAGCAAACGAAAAACTCAGTACATGCAAAAATGTTTAGATGAACCCTTTTACTTTACATCATATCTCAAGAAGTCATAGCATATTCTGATTTTATAGTTTTTGAATATTAGCGCTGTTTTTACTAACAAATTTTCTAGTGCAAATTTTAAGCGCATATTAAAACAAGAAAAATTACCAAGAAAATTTAAGGCTGCTTTAATATTTCTCAAAACATCCTGTATATTTATTTGCTTGCATTTTTTTCTTTTCGTTTTACATTTAGCCGTCGCCGGTTGGAACGAGTTCGTTCGTTGTCTTCGTCATCATCATCATGGTCGTCTTCATACTACGACTACTGCCGCTGTTACTTGTAATCTCTGATTTTTGATCTGTTCGCCACTCATATTAATTAGTAATGTTTTCGGGGCAAAACGAGTCTATCTCACGATCTTCTTTCGTCCGGCGACTTAAATTCCTTTATTTTAAATGGTTTACGTCAAGTACGTACGGACACCACAGATTTTTGAAGACTCATTTTTTGATTGTATCATACAATAATTATTGTAATATGGTGATTATTAGGTATGACTGCAACAATGTTATAAATGAAAATAACACAATTATATTTTAATTAAATAAAATGAAAATATATTAAATTTCGAATTAATAAATTAGATAAATACAAGATATCGGTAAATAATTATACGTATTACCTAAAGCATGGGATGAAGATAATATTCAATGCAGAGTTGCTTAGCTCTCTGTTAATATATACATTACGAGGGTAGTTTGACAAGCAGTGAGAATGGAAAAGAAAACCGAATTTTTTAAATACAAAATAATTTTTATTTTTCAATATATTCTCCTAAAAGAGCAATACATTTATTCCAACGGTGCTCCAATGCCCTTATGCCAAGGCTTGCAAAATACTCATTTACGAAGATGATAAGCTCGTCGTTAGACGAAAATTTCTTTCCACTTAGTGCCCTTTTCAATTTTGGAAAAAGGTGGAAGTCGAAAGGGGCTAGATCCGGCGAATAAGGTCCATGCGGTACTAATTGCATCGCAACTGTGCTGATATGCGAGGGAGCGTGGTCTTGGTGAAACAGAATCTTTTTCTTTGCCATTCCTGGCCGTTTAGCACGAATCTCAACATTCGATTTTTGTAGAAGTTCTGCATAATATTGTCCGTTTATTGTGGTACCTTTCTGAAGGTAATCAATGAGCAAAATGCCCTTTGAATCCCAAAAAAATTGACGCCATCACCTTGTTTGCCGATAAAGTGGTTTTCGCTTTCTTTGGAGGTGCAGAACCACGTTCGAACCATTGTTTCGACTGTTGTTTAATTTCGGGTATACTGTAGTGTATCCAAGTTTCATCGCGAGTAACAAATCGCCTACAAAAATCAAACGGATTCCGCTTACAAAGGCCCAAACACTCATTGGGAATGCGCAAACGAGTGAACTTCTGATCAGTCGTAAGCAGTCGCGGCACCCATCTTGCCGAAAGCTTGGAAAGGTCCAATTCTTTCGTTAAAATGTGGTGTACGCGTTCTGTTGAAATGTTTACCATATCTGCTACCTCTCACTTTGGGTCGTCGATCTTGCGTAATAATATTATGGTTTTTTATAATCATTTCCTTAGAAGTCACGATTTTGGGTGCTTCAGAGCGCGCTTCATCAACACCACGTTTAAATTCATTTACCCATCTACTTATTGTGGCGGATGATGGAGCAGATTCACCTAATGTTTTCCGTAACTCATCTTTTATTTCGGTGGCTTTCATACCAGTAATTACGAAGTATTTAATCACCGCACGATACTCTGCTTTTTCCATTTTAACAAAACGACGTGTTGCTTCTTTTTCAATCAGCTGTCACAAATAAACTAATCAACCGATTTATCTAAATATCGGAATGTAAACATATAAATAGGCAACCTAAATTACAGTGCATTTGTTTTACCAATTAGAGCGCCACCTATGTGTCATTCTCACTACCTGTCAAACTATACTCGTATACAAACGCAGACTTTTCTTGCTTACAGTTCATGATCATATTGCTGATAGAAGGCAAATGTTTGATAGATTTAGTCAATGGCCCAATAGAAATTACTCATGAACTCATAAAGTAATATTTTATGAATCAATTGTTATAAACGATTGATAAACTGAAGGGATTCTAATCTATTTACTACAGATTGACCAAATTTTTCCAATGCAGCCATAACATAGTGTCACAAGAAATTGTATGTGAATGACAAGATGTTAATTGAACAAAGTAAAGAATATTTTTGTCAAAACATAGGCACAAACAAGTCAATATAAGTATGATGATGATGATGATAGTAATTTAAATTACTTTGTTTTACATCTTTATAAATTCCTTTAGATTTAGCCGGTGTCGATTTGTTTTATATTCATTTCCTCCACTATTTTCTTTTTTATAATTTCTGTTATTTTCTCTTTTTTACAGTATCTACTCATTTATTCTCTTCTTCATGTCTTTCATGATTTTCTACTTCACTTCCTTTGACCACTCTCCTCTCCACTATTTTTTGAATGAATCTTTCATGGCCCATCCTCACTAGGCGTTCAAACCAGTTTAATTACCTATTTTCTTAATATTCCACTTGCTCTACAAGCTTGTATCTAATTTTTAACATTTTTTAGTCCAGGTAATTTTGATAGAGCCTATGGTTGATTAATTTAGTCAATGAAGGTTGATATATAACCCCTTTCCACATTAATTTACGTATTCTGTATACGTATTTCGACAACTAAGTTGTCATCGTCAGCAGATAATTAAACGGCGTCGCACCAGGAAAACTATGCACACTGAGTGTGTTTTGACAACTTAGTTGCCGAAATACGTGTACAGAATACGAAAATTAATGTAGAAAGGGGTTATACATATATTAACCTTGAGTGATTAAATTTTTCAGTGGCTAATGTTTGATGACTCAAAATATATTTTCTGCATTTGTAGGTGATTTTTGTTTTTGTTATAGTATTGAAGTTCTCATCCACATATTAATGTCGACATGATGATTATATTTTGAAATATCGACTTAATATTTATCTAGTCTACTCTTAGAAAATCCTTTTGTTACCAACGGTGTATCATAAAGTGCGCTGACACGTTAGATTGTACGTTGTTTATTTGTATTATAAACAAGAGAGGGCTTCCCCCATGGGATACCATGACTTATAGGCCTTACTTTGGATTGTTTTTATTTCATTCCATCGACGTGTATCTAACGAATAGGTAAATAGTAAATCGTAATGTTATGTACATTCCTAGCAAATCTATTTTTATTAATAATTCCAGCACTAACGCAATCTTTTCGGATGTATTTACGTTATACATAAAAATGGCCATGTTACAATATAATGAACATTACGTACCACAATTCTCACAGCTGTAGCGATGTAATGAAACCGTGTCCGTCCGTGATTGGATTTCGTACGGTGTCCTATATGCACGAGTTTCGACATGATTTAGCCGACCATAAACAGTAGAGGGCTCAATTTATCCCCTGGCTTTATTCCCTTTTCCAATATCAACTTCTAGAGGTTTTCGCCACTTATTTGGACCCTAGATATAACATAACTTATAACAGTATTAACAGATATTATTGCACTTCTTGTGAGTTATTTAACTTCTAAGTGTATTCCATAATATTACTCTGTTAAGAGTTTATAATGTTTTTTACAATATTTCTCTGTTAACGATGTCAAAAGTTGTTTTCAGATCTACGAACAGTAAATATAGCTTTTCTTCTTTTTCTCATAACTTTCTTTCGATTATCTTGCTTGTTATAAACAAGTATATTGTTATTCGTTAGTGTGAGTAAAATTATTAACTTTATTATAGTTCATAGTTGGCATATCAAGCCAATTTCTAATAAGAAATTTGCTTTAGTCGTAGAATTGGCTAATGATTTACATATGTAATTATTATTAGCCTGGTGATAGCTCAGTGGTAAGACACTGGTTTATCACGTCAAAGGTCTTGAATTCGAGTCTACTGGCCCTGCTGTTCGGAAAGGCTTTTCGTGGTTTCCCTTTCTTGCATAAGCGATTGCTGATAGAAAAAGATCTTAAGTCGCACCACGAGCGTGGGTGTAATAACCTGTTAAGTTATTGTGGCATGTGAGGGCAGGGATTATTATTGTTATGCAAGATGTTATATACTTTCCTTTAATTCTCAATAACTTTTTCTAGGAGTATATTTATTATATTTTGTTAATGTAATACTCAAACATTCACTTTGTTAGTCAAAAATTTGTATGCATTCAATTCTGTACGTAAAAATGTTAGTTTTTTTTACCTATACGGGAAATACTTAACTCGCCACTTTTTTTAACTCTTGACTTCACAGATAAGGGGTGTAATGTTGTAATAAAAGAATGGTTTTAATTTTATCAATTTTGATAGCACTTTTGAGTGCACCTGTGCTTTTCATATTGTTTTTCTTAAGCAAATGCTTTCTGCAAAAATTTAGTTGTTGTAAAAATATATGTTCGACATCATATCTTCATTTTGAGAATAAGTTCTTAAATCAGTTGTATTCCGCGTTATTTTCCGAACTTGCTCAAAAATTGTTAGCTACAAAATGTGCGGCAAGGAAGGTCTACGGCATGAAGTTATTCACATGGCCGTCAAGAAAATGATAAATTATGTAGCGTGACGTCACGGCTAATGTGGAAATTGCATCAATTTCGTAGAATTATAAATAAAATAATTTGCCGTGCAGGGAGAGAGGCATTGTTAACAGTGAGACCAGATAACGCAATAATGACTGAGATTCCGTATTCATTTGGACTCATCTATCAAAAGTGTGACGGCCGGCTTGTTTTTCAGCGACCTCTCTGTTAATGATTCGAAAACTCATTCAGTAGAGATGCGCACACACCTCTATAAACTCCGATTTGTACGAAATTAGACTTCGGAAGCGCGATGATGTTCATCATCATCTTCGACGGTGGAGTCGGTATTTCAAACAAACCGTTATTTTTGGTAGGTACTCTATCGATATCGCATTTTGTTTTTATTTTGTAATTAAATGTAAACGTATTGAGTCCCTTTTAGATTTATTTTCACAATATTCCAATTTAATTTTCTAAAACTTATTGATTGTGAATAGTCGATTTTGTGGCAATAGTTATTTACAAACGAAATGCACGCATGAGCGCAGATTTCGTTAGCGTGAATTCTGAAGAAAGTCTTTGCACAGTTTCTACAATATCTTTTGTAGCGACAAAATTTGTTAATAAATAATATGTTTATACAGGTATTACTTTTTGGCGGAGTACTATTAAAGGTGAATGGAAAGGCAGAAGAAATTCAAACATCAAATTATAATTATTTGTTACGTTTTAAAAAAGATGAAAACCCTTCAACTTTACAATAACATAAATTGTACCAATTTTGATTTTATAAATAGTTTACAATTCGTTGATACCTGAAGTATCGGTAAACTTAATTTTTAGTTTATTTTCTTCATAGTTTGAACTGAGCTATTAGGTGCGCATCTAAGTTCTCGCTGTTTTTTTGATGAAAATGCAACTTTATTGTGAAAAAATGTTTACGAATGAATCATTCAAAATATTACCCATCGCCAGCGACAACTTTTTCCCATCTTTCTGGCAGAGCTCGAATACCGTCACGGTAGAAATATTCGTCTTTTGAGGCTATCCACGAATCAAGCCATTTTGAGATGTCTTCATATGAGCGGAACTGCTGATTAGCCAGACCATGTGCCATCGAACGGAACAAGTAATAATCGGACGGCGCAATATCTGGGGAATATGGCGGGTGGGATAGGACCTCCCATTTGAGCGTTTCTAAGTAGGTTTTAACGGGTTGGCAAGGTGAGGCCGAGCTTTGTGATGCTGTAGAATCACTTTTTCGTGCCTCTGCTCGTTTTGTGGCCGCTTTTCGCGCAGTGCTGGGCTCAATCGCATCAATTGAGTTCGATACCGTTCCCCAGTGATGGTTTCGTTCGGTTTCAACAGCTCATAATAAATAACACCGCCCTGGTCCCATCAAATAGACAGCAAAGCCTTCGCAGCGTGAATATTCGGCCGAACCGACGACGTAGAAGCATGACCGGGCAGTCCCCATGATTTTGTTCCAAAGGGAACAAAATCATTTGGGTTGCTGTAATGAATCCATTTTTCATCACCCGTAACGATGTCATGAAGAAAACCCTTCCTTTTTTGTCGCTGGAGCAGCTGTTCGCAGGCGAAAAAACGACGCTCAACGTCTCTTGGCTTCAAATCATAAGGAACCCATGTTCCGTGTTTTTGAATCATTCCCAACGCATGCAATCGCTGGGAAATGGCTTGGCGGGTAACTCCTAATGCTGAAGCAGGCACTTTTTGCGTTTGGCAGGGATCCTCATCGAGCAATGCCTCCAATTCAGCGGCTTCGAAGGTTCTTGGTCTGCCTTCACGCGAACGGTCGTCAACATCGAAATCACCGTCTTTGAAGCGACGGAACCAATCACGGCACGTTGTTTCACTTAGACCTCCCATTTGAGCGGCATCTCCGTAAATTTTTTGGAGTTCTCGATGCGCTTCAGCCGCCGTTTTCTTCGAATGAAAGAAGAAAAGCAACAGTTTCCGCAAATGACGATCATTTGGCACAAAATCAGACATTTCCACACAACCAAAAGTATATGACGCAAAAACAAAATCACTAATGTGTCAAAGCGGTTGTTTACCATATGTCTAAGCTTGGTTCATGACGTTTTGGTTATGTCACAATCGACCAGCACTTACTACTGGTGCCATCTCTTGAAAAACAGCGAAAACTTAGTTGCGCACCTAATAAAAATTTTTTTATGGTAAAACCCAAGCAGTTTTTAAATATTTTGCTATTTTGTGTATACCTCCTGAAATATGTTGCAAACACAATAATAATTTTTTGAAATATAAATCAAAACAAAGCGTCAATGTCACATATACCAAAAGTATGGAATGGCGCAAGGTTAAAAAGTAATATAATATGTATATGAACAGAAAATTCTTTATTAGTATATTTTCAAGAAATACCAAGTAAAAAAGTCATTTTGGTTAATTAACTAAATTCTAAAGTCTTAATAATTTATATTAACATTTCAAAATGCTATAAAGTTTTTACGTCTTTATTTTCTCAGACAAAGAAATATAAATTTATTAATTTTGCTTCTAATTCATTACTTAACCTAATGAAGAATACTTACTTAATACTGCTTATTAAATACAAAAATTTAAAACAAGTTGCCCGGAGTTAGGAACCTTTCTTTTTAACTTACCGTAATGACAAATGTGAAAATTTACCAACAGGATTGAGCACTAGGCAAAATACCATTAAAAATTACTGAATTTTTAAAATCGTATACTCCATTAGAGTATGTTGGTCATTATTTATGAAGTTTAGCTAGATTGTTGTCAAATTATGGTTGAAATTTGTTACCGGTTAAGCAGCTTGGAATCTGGAAGTCTCCTTCTGTTGCAGAATGATATGTAGAAAATTTCTTTCAATAAGAAAAACGTAACCGACAAAATTAAACCTTTAAGACCAACAAACAAACATTCCCAAGACAACCACTGTTTATTCAGTTGTAGAAAGCAATTACAGAAAGTAACTAATGTACAATTAATACATGTATGCCACAATGTCAACCATAAAACTGTTTTGTAAGTTCTTAGCGAGCCCATATTTCTGTCCCCATTTTCATGATATTTCATACATTTACATGTATTACGATGTACAAATACTTGAACTTGCACAGTAGGTATATTAATCGGGTTTTTTAGTAAAGACATAACAATTTTGTATTTAAATAAAACGCATAATAATTGAGATATTGGGCTGAAATTTTTTTCAGGTGCAGTACATATGTTATGTTACACTTTACTATGGAATTCGATCGCGTTCATATGGTAGCAGCGAGCACGTTTGTGATCGATTTTTTGGAGCCAATTTTCCGCCACTTCTTCACATATGTATATCGGTCGGAACGTTGGCATTTTCTCCATCGATATTGTCTCTGAGCTCTTCTAACGTTGTTGGCTTATTAGTATAAACCAACGACTTAACGTAATCCCATAAAAAGAAATCCAACGGCCTTGAATCGCGTGAGCTAAATTACACGGTTAGCGAACTTCAATAGATCAATTGTTTGATTAGTTGTGTGCCTTGTGGCACCATATTGTTGAAACCACATATCTCTGATGTCAAGTCCATCCAATTCTGGCCAAAAATAGTCTTCCAACATGGCATGATAGTGAACTCCATTGACCGTTACATGGCGATCATTTATTTTCATTGATGAAGAAATATAGTCCAGTCACACCTCCGGAAGGAAATCCACACCACGCGGTCACTTTTTGTGGTTGTAATGGAGTCTCTTGAAGCACATGTGGATTTGTTGCTGTCAAATAAAACATATTTTACTCATTGACAAACCATTAAGCCAAAAATAAGCATCATTGCTGAAAATGATTTTTCCATGAAATTCAGGACTTTTTTCAAACAGAGACCAATTGGAGAAGCTTTGGCGCTTCAAATGATCAAAAGGCTTCAGTTCTTGCGTTAATTTATCTCGTAAGGGTGTAAGCCAAGATCTTTGCGCAAAATTCGCCACAATGTGGTTTAAGAGATTCCAAATTCCTGTGAATGACGTGGAATCGGCTGATATTTTTAACTGAAGCAATTACTGCTGCGATATTTTCAGTAATTCGACCCGTGCACTATCTCACTGGTACAAGAACATCGAATAGTTAATGTTTTGACTCGAATTTATTCACTATAGAACGCATAGCCTGTCTCATGGGACAATTATTACAACCAAAAATTAGAGTAATAGCTGTTGAAGTTGCGACCAGCTACTCAGAATTGCGGTAATTTTTTGTAATTTCCAAACGTTGCTTCAGCATAGTAAAAATATTAATCTTGACTGACTTTTTGTCGTTGATAAATCATGAAAAACGTTCAAGGGTGCGGTGCGTTGTATTAAAACATAAAATTTTTATGTCCCTATTGGAAAGCTCTGTATATTTTGACGATAGATAGGTATTTACTAACAACTGTTTTAAAGAACTTCAACTCCATTTATACTACTCATTATCTATATTTATAATTGTTAATTCAATTATACATATCAATATAATAATATAACTATAAATTTAAATATAATAAAAAATTGAAATTGAATGTAAATGTGTCTATTGTTTTCTTTAATTAATCAGATTTAATTCAAATTAACTTTTTTTCTAACACTACTTTATTTGTGTAATAATGATTTATTGATTTTATGTAATTTTTGCACTATTCCGGGAAGTTTAATTTCGCGCACATTTGGAGAGCATTTTGGAAATAACATTTTGCGATTAGAAAGTACAAAACGGTTTCATTTTCAATGAAAGTCTGCTATAATTCTTTTTCTCATATATTTTTTTGATTAAATTGACACATAAATATATGGTATAATCTAATACAATATGTTGGTATATTAATATTATAATTAGATCTACGTAGTACACTAACATACTATGTATCTTGATAATATTTCATAAAATATCTGAATAACATTAATTTGTTTATTATCACTACATCTAGAACTGTTGAAATATTAATAGTCGCAATTATATGTTTGCAATAGATTCAAGATTGGTTTTAAAATTTTGCTGTTTCTAGATGTAGTTCCCAATGCTGAATACAAATATTAAAACATTTTACATCTGCTTCTTGTGTTTATAATTCAAATTTCTGCAAATATTCTATTCGAAATGTTTTTGGAATAGTTTTGAAGCTAGGAACATAAAATAATTTTTTCACCGTAAGAATGAAGTTAAATGTGATTGGCAGAACTGTTAAGAGTAAGTTACTGTCATTCTCAATCGATCGAATAACTTAACCACAATTTATGTTGCCAACGCCTGAGCATTATCTTGAAGAATGAAGCGTAAGCTCTGAAAAGTACTACTGCTTCTTTTCAAGTCCGATTGCTTACTTTAAAAATTATAGCCTAGAAGTATACTTTTTAGGCTAAGAGATGTGTGACTTTCTTCAATTTCTTTCTATTTCACCCTCTCCAATTATTGATTTTTTATCACTCAGGTCTTCCTCAACTGAATCACTTCACCTTTTTCTTGGTTTTCCACGTTTCCTCTTTTCATCTACTTTTATCCAAACTACATGTTTTACTTTAATATTGGACTACATTTTAGCAAAATATCCTAACCATTGTAATATTCTTGCTTTGGCAAATTACCCAATGCATTTTCTTTCCCAACCTCACTTTGAATTTTTTCTGCCAAACATCCTCAGTGGTATTTTCATTTCTAAGAATTATAGTATACCGTACATTAACTATTTACGCTCGAGTTAGCATACCATTACTATTGTACTAATTGTACTAATTGAATTTCGTGATGATCCTATAATTCCACAATCTGTAATTAGGATGTCCATTGTATCTGTCAATTTTCTCCAATGCTTATCTTACAGATCACGCACTGGGGCATTATATTATTATTCTAAGTTGGTTTCTTTTTAGTGAAAACAATTTGCTAGATTTTTTACGATTTACCTCACCAGTAAAGGCTGTTATAGTTGTACTTGGTCTGTTTCCGTGTATATTCTATGTTTATCTTCCTATTTGATTCTGGATAGTACATTTAGTTATTCTCTATGTAGATTCTGGCTCAAAATATAGTGAACAAAATCTTTCTCTAGCAAGCTCGTCAGCTTTTGTTTGTCGTTGTTTCTATTTCGCTTTAATAAAAGTTTAAGTGAATGCGAGTGACGTTGTATTGGATAAATTTTTGTATTTCCGCCAACCCTTGGACTCACGTGTTGTCTCATAATATGCTAACGCTATCTATTGAGATCGTGTATAGTATGGTGGCGATCCGCTTCCAGTCACGTTAAAACAACGCCATCTACTCCATTCGGCACTAGAAGAGTTTTAATGGAGGCACTTTAATCACACTTGAACGTATATATTATTAATAGAGTTTTTATCCGTATTGCTGTAAGGATTCTGCGCTAGTTTTTTGAAGGTGTCTTACGTCTTAGGACGTTTAGTCTTTAACACGTCTATTATTTATTTTGTTAAAAAAGCAACTCTCTTCTTCTTGTTACTGCGCTTATACGTAACAATGGATGAGGGACTCCATTTGTACTGAAACAGGGTAGATATGCCAATACTTTGACGAGAAGTAAGGCTAGAAATTAAGCAAATAAATTAAGGCCTTAAATTTGTATTATTTCTTAACTATACTCCTTCAACTTTCACGCATTTATATATTTCATATAAGGAAAAGTTTGGGCTTGGAGAATAAGAAGAAGTCATTTCAGCCCGAATATTATATAAACATCTTCGAATAATTGGTACAGATTTTGAATTTATGGCATTCTTACATACATATCAACACTGTAATGATAAATATTTTATTTTGATTACTTATTTCCGAGACGACTGATTTACAACTACATAGTTTATTGCATTTCCCCAGAAATTTTATTTTATCATTAAAGAGCATTTGTACAATGTATAATTTTATGTTTATATCCATAGTAGTACATCATGTCGATAAAATTTAAACAAAATCGGTGAAACGGACATCTCCTTGTTAGCAAGATATAAAGATTCACAAGCGCAGATTAAAAACCTCGACAAGAGTCCGGTATTAAACGATAAAAACCACTCTAAAACGTTTATTGTCCATATATACATACGTACCTACGGGTAATTTATTATGCAACAAAAATTGTAATGGGTACACTTAATGTAATAGATACTATTTGTAAACATATGGCGATTACATAGTAGGAGTTGCAGCAGCGCCTATAAAGGCATATGTTTTTTTCCGCAAGCCTATTGCGGCTCTTGTTTTTGTTTCTAAGACCACACTGGCTACCTTAACATAGACGTAGTATTAATCAGTATTGCCTTGAAAATGAAGTGTAGCATTTAAAATTGATATTTTAGTTCGCCGATAGACATAATGCAGACATACTGATCGTTACATTGGCATAAATGTTATTAACGTCCTGAAAAGGATTCCCTGCTGAATAAGTGTAACGACTTTCCAGTTTCTGTATGGTATTCAATTACAGTTTTGTTTATTTGCTTAAAATTACAATTTAAATTTAGGTAAAATATAGAATTTACTAAATTTTGTTTTAAATATTCTTAGAGATTGAAATTAGAGTAGTATTCATAATTAAATTCTTATGTTATTAAGCTAGTATATATGTCAGGTTTTCTTTGCGTAGCGAAGCAGTGCTCATTATTATCCGATATTTGCGATAAGAGAAAGATTTATTATGTAAAAGATTAAATTATCCTTGCGCTCGGCGAAATTAACATTTACTTCGTTCAAAGATTTGTTTTCTTTTTGTTGAAATATCAGTGAAACACGCATTGTAATGCGGTTGAATTTTAATTTGGAAATATTGCAGCAATGCAGAGTAATGTGGCTACAGTAGCAAATTTACTTTAATACATCAGTTTGGAAAGTTCTATCCCTCAGAGGCTCACACCTAGTTTGTGAAAGTGGGAGCTGGGTCTCCCGAGAAGTCCGAGCTAAACTGAAACTAAGGTGTAAGTTAACGTATCGAAAGTTGCATGTCCATAGAAAAGTGAGGTAGTTAAGGTTTTCCTGGGGATTTCAAACGCACTTTCCTGTATTTAACCTTATCTGTTCAAGTGGGGCTCTAACCGCGTGGACTGTTTTTTCTCTTGTTGCTCGTGGGAGCAGTACGCAAAAAGTATAGAGCAATTCCTAAATACAAAAAGCAGAGAAGGCCATGTCAGAGGTTCTGAAGGCTCAAGATAGGAACCTTACAGTGGGACAGTTGATGGTTGAAGTATGAAAGCTTAACAGGGACATTACATAGAGGCTAGAAGAGTCAAAATTAAATTCAAATTCTATAGGCATATGTAAAGATGTCAAGAGATTTCGGATGAAACCCAAGGAACACAATAGATCTGGAAAAGGTCGCAGTGCGATAGGTTTTATGGCTACCTCCTAATATATTCTAATCGATTCTAATTGGAAATTTCATAGTGTATGTGAGTACTTGAAAATAAGCCTAGGGGCAGGTTCGAAACTTTGGTTAGCAATAAAGTTCACTCGGAGAAGAAGATTCAAGTAAAGTCCAAGTAGTTCATAATTTAGATATGGAAAATATAGTGCTTGTAGTCGAGTCTCATTTCTCGCCGAATAACATGGAGTGTTGCACTCTTTTGCTGGAAATATCCTAGAATTAAGTCAATTCATTAATTGTGCAATGAATTTTTTAAAAATAATTGTACGATATCTTTATATAGTAATTGTTGTTTGGAAAATATTAATTTCACGATTGTTCATTACGATATTGCTACCCACGAACTAATTTAGTTCCAATAAAATTATGAAGGTTTTTGGTCGTTCATTCTCTGTAGTTTTGACTACTAACGTAGCCTAACGAAGAAAAATTGGATTAATTAGCGAAAAAATTTCATTATCATTTTAATGATTACTTAGCCAATTTTTCAAGCTATTTTAGGTTCGACAACAGTAACGATATTTTTTTATGATGTTCTTCTTAAAGTATTTTCAGGATTAGTCCGTGTAAATAATAAAATGTACCTAGTTGGCCCAAAGTTATATAATTCTCTTAAAATTGCTTGTTTGTGCTGACAATTTCATAAAGATTTTTTTTAACTTCGTTCAATATATCTAAGCCTGAACATTAGCAATAACATCCGCTGGTGTTGGCTAATCTGTTGATTACCCTCTGAAAATGCAATGTTGTTAAAAAATGTTGCACAGTTCCAGGTTTGTGTTGATTGAGTGTATTGTAATTAATATTAACATTAGAAAACTGTTAAGTAAATTGATTAAAATACGATTGCAATGAATGAACCTTTATTCTGTTCGTCTTCTATGTTATGCTGTGAAAATGGGCTGTCAAAGCAAAGGTCTCTTGTTTAGATTCAAACATCATCACTAATAACTAGCCTAAAATTATCTGTGTAATGAATTGGGGTATATAAAGTAACCATTATTACCTTCATAGAGCTTAGAAAAATACTTAATGAGCTCTTAAAAGAAAATTTACAGTAAAATATAAATTATACCAACAAAACTAACACAAATTAATTTCGAAAAATCACTTAATATGTCTGTATAAAATGGAACTAATTTGATAGTGAAAAATAAAAAATGTACGGTGGCAAATTGAAGAGAAATTTTCCAAACCATAGCTTACATCATTTCGGTTTGCCGAATATTTCTAAACCAATTAATTAAAATAATTTATATTTTTATCTGTAATATAAAGTTTTCACATGCTGTTATCTGCGATACTGTTGCTAATAATACCACTATGATAGCATACAATAAAGTTCGCATTTAGCAAGCGCAGTGTATAATTCTCAAGTAAGGAATTTTATAAATAAATTACACCTTGAACATAACAAAATCACAAAGCTTGAAATCGTCAAGATTAAAACATTTTCTCCTTAATAATAGATACGGGCAACTACAAATTTTAAAGTATTGAAAGCGAGAATTACCATTTCTTTTTGAATAATATTCAAAGAAAAAGATTGTAATATCATATATTGGGGCGGAATATAAAAAAGTAAATGATAATAGACGATATACTCTTTTTTTGGTAGAAATTTAGGTTATAAAGCGCATAAGAACGCCATAATAGATGGTATCGAGTATTTTCTCATTGTTATTTCGTCATTTCCTCGGGGATAACTGGCGGCCGTGATGCGAAAACGAAAAACTACATCGATTAAGCGCAATTCAAGCCAAAAATTCACTGTAACCGTGCATGTGAGTGTGTGTAATCATCGATTCGTTCGAAATGTAGACGCCCCGGTAGAAATACCATAACCGAAGGAGTAATTGTTGGCTGGTAGACGGATCAGCGACGCGAAAATTACCTGAAGGTCCTCCATGAGAATGTATCATGATCGTCTATCGACACTTACAGATAATGTAAGACGCCTACGCATAGATCCATTAGATGCGGGAGCGGTATGTAGTATTGTTAAAGGCAGGGCCGCACACAGCACAAAAGAACAAAATTTAAATTTAAGGGATAAAAATTAGAATTTCCCATTCAAATTATTATGCTGTAGCTGTAGGCAAATTCCTCGATAACGGCATCTCATATAACGGTAACTGCTTTTTCCACTTGTATATAAAAAGACCTATCATTTTCAGTTTGAATTTATTGTCTGAGAAGTAAACAGTAATTTAGTAGCCTAATTATGCGGCAAGTTACTGTGCGCGTTGTTGGAAAAATTGTTGGAACTTTTTCTTTTTAAAATTAATAAACGACTTGCCGAGATTTAAATTTTAATATACATACGTATAATATAAAAGTAAGAAACTAAAAATAAAAAATGGTAAACTAAAGGTTTAAATACTAAATTTATTTTGAATATTTTGTAATTACTTTAATCATATGAATTTTGCCGCAAAGTATGACATATAATTGTGTTTTAAGGATATAATATTCAAATTTTATATCAAAAACAAGCACACGAGGGTGGTCCCAGAAGTACCCGACCCAACAAATAAAACATTTTAGAAAGAAATATATTTATTTTTCAACATAATCTCCTTTCAGCTCTATACACTTTTCGCAGCAATGTTCAATAAGTTCGATACCCTTTTTAAAATAAGAACTGTCTTGCTCCTCAAAATAGACATTAACTGCCGACATCACTTCTTCATTGTCGGAAAATATTTGATCACTGAGCCATTTTTTCAAGTTTGGGAACAGATAATATCCCGAGGGGGCTAAATCTGGCGAATAGGGTGCATGAGGTAACAATTCAAACTTTAATTCATTAATTTTGGCCATTGCAGTAACGGATTTGTGAGTTGGTGTATTGTCTTGTTGAAATAACACTTTCTTCTTAGCTTAATGCGGCCGTTTTTACTTGAATTCTTCACTCAAACGTTGCAATTAGTTCGCATAAAACTCGCTGTTGATAGTTCTTCCTTTTTCAAGATAGGCAATGGAAGCCATGAGCTTGCCTGCAGATGAAACGGTCTTCGCCTTCTTTGGAGCCGGTTCTCCCTTTTGAGTCCATTGCTTTAATTGTTATTTCATCGAGTGTGAAGTGATGGACCCATGTTTCACCCATGGTTATGAAACGGCGCAAAAATTCTACTTTGTTGCTGTGAAACACTCAAAGGCAGCACCCATCTTGCACACAGCTTTCTCATGTACAAATTTTTAGATAATATGCGATGTATCGCACTTTTTGAAATGCCTACTACTATCGACAATCATCCAGTATGTCTTTGTGGGTTTTCTTCACCATTTCTGGAGTCGTCACCACATTTGGTCGACCACTGCGATGCTCGTCTTGGCAGTTCGTAGGGCCTCGTTTAAACTCTGCTACCCAATATTTCACTATTGCAAACGAAGGAACAGACTTACTCAGAGTAGAATTCAGTTCAGCAGATGACCAATTTTCTCCATTTTTACAAATTGACTGAAAATGTTCACATTGATGGCTGCCAGACAAATACTAAACAACGTGGCGTTTTCAAACTTGAAACATGCTTTATAGACTGTGTACTTTATAATACAGTGGTATTTTTCAACCAACTATCGCCATCTCTAGGTCAGACTGGGTACTTATGGGACCACCCTCGTATTTATAGAACATACAGGGAAAATTTATTTTCGATTCATCAGGTATATGTGGCATTTTAAACTTCTAAGATGCCAATGTCTTGAATGGAAAATTGTCTGCTATATGTTTAAGTTATATTTATATCGTAATATTGTTTAATTGAATAATTTTTAACTTCTTTTGTTTATTGGCTAATGAAAATGTAATGTAGAGAAGAAAAAAACGAGCATTTCTGACGCATTCGTAGGCAGAAAACGTAATTGGGGAGAGTACAATACTAAAAAAAAATTTAACGTTTAAGAAAGTCAACATATTTCAGGCATGGAATCGAAAAGTTGCCAAATTGTTGAAAAGCAATCATTAATAATAGAAGAGAATGTATTTTTGATTAGTTCATTCATTTCGTTTGTTAAAAAATTAATAAATTTTTAATAAAAATGCTATGAACTTATGCAATCTAATATAATAGATATTATTGGCAGACAAGGTTTTTCCATTAAAGTTTCCAAGTGTTAAGCCGAGATATATGTACAGGAATTATTGGTTTTTTCTTTCATGTAAAGTAATATTTTTCTATTGTACGATATTTGTGATAAACGTTTAAGAGAGAGAGTGAGAAACATTTATCATGCGCAACATGTTAAGATTAACACGTTTTTTCAAGAATATACTCATATATTTGTTTCTTGATATAAGATGAATACACACACACACACACACATGAACACACATACGCACATACACACACAAACACACACAAATGTATATATACATATATATATATATATATATATATATATATATATATATATATACGTGCGTGTTCGCAATAGAATAATTATCAACATCTGGTAACGAAAATTTGGGATAACACGAACAAACATTATTATAATTATTAAAGACCGTGTTACATGAACAAACTGATAATGTGAACACATTTCGTGTGATTTCCTGGATTCTTTTCCCAATCAATACACGCTGCATTATTCGGAGTTGCTGTATTTTTCTACATTTTAGGGTGAGAGATTTATTACGCCGTTCGGTGTCGATGGCATACATTTATTATCTGACTGTTTGGTAATAATAAAATTTTACCATGCTATCGAAAAAAATAAAATAAAGTGTTTCACTTTGGGTGAAAAAGCGCTATAAGAGTAACATATTTAGCAAAAAAATAGATATCATGTGTCGAGATCCGTGATATATATGTATATATATAAGAAAACAAAAAGCAATGAATATTACGAGCTGTGACTTGTACTTATACAGAACCAGGTTAAAAAAGTCTCTAAGGCAATCTAAACAAACAAATGAAGAAAAACTACTAAATACGTATAATTAATGAGTATGTGATAAAGGGAAAGGCGTAGATATTGCATTTGGTTTTAAAAAAAATGCAAATGAAGAATTTAATGCTAGGAATGTTGGCTGGAAAGATTTAGAAGGAGATTTGGAATTCGGTATTTAAAAAGTATGGGAGGAGAACTCAGACAGAACTAGTTGACTCGTTTAAAGTGCATTTGTAAAGTAAGATTCAGTAAATGAGGATTACAAATTACACCTGATAAGTTATATAAACTTAATGATTCAGCATTGTACTGGAATATTTTGTCAGAGAAAATATTTGTTTCGTTTCAAGACAATTCTTAACAGAAAAGATCATAAAATCAAACCAATAGTAATTGGTAAAATAGAAAATCCCAGATCGATGACTACTCCACATATACTTGGGTAACAGAATCGATTTTAAAGAATTGGTTTGGCTGTTTTACAAAAGTGAAAACGTCAGCCAGTAAAGGCCTTATTTCTTTTGTATAATACTTCGTTACATCTTTTAAGGGACGAAGTACAGACAGACAAAACTATTGATTCGTTTTAATTGGACGAATTATAACGGTGTACCTTCTGCCAAATATAACACCTCTTATTCAATCCATGGATTGAAATGTGATTAGGCTAACCATATTACGCCACAAAGTAGCATTGTCGTGACATTACTTTTTGATTGCAATTATCAAGAATACTATGATTTACAACTTACTATGTATGTTGCAATAAAAATAGAAGAAAACCAGAGCGAAGCAATAAATGAGTCATGTAATATTTTAAATACATTATTACTACAAATTGAATTTACTGATATAGATGTAATTAAATGGAATGAAGTGAATGCACAGTTGAAAAATATTGATGAATACAAAGGTGAAGAACAAGTCACAGATGAGGAAAATGAAGAAAATCTAAAAAACGAGCCTCTAGACTGTGCAATATATGAAGTAACACCATTAATTCAATGGTTGGAAGAAAGCAAGTTTAATTATAACGCAAATTAGTCAACATAAAAAACGAAGCAAAATTTTAGAATACCTTAGAGGGTAAGGTAGGTCTATTAAATGTAACTGTTTGTATCGGCCAATTGGCCAGATAATCACAATGGATTTCACATGTGTTCACGGCATCGAACGTTCATATATATATATATATATATATATATATATATATATATATATATATGTATTCATTGGCTTTCTATGTGGTGTCATCACAACACTTGCCTTTCTGGGAAACGAAAATTAAAGCGTGTTATAAAAAATTAAAGGACAAAATTAAAAAAATCATCTTCTTGTCCTTTTTTTTTAATAGACCGTGACTAGAAAATAGAATTTTAACAAAAACCTCGTGTTCCCTTTTCAGTAGGATTAATCTATTTTACAATATTTATTAAAAACCATGGACAAATACTATTGTACGCATTCGAAAATATTGTCGAAACCGCATTATTACATCTGTATTAAACGGGCGTCGTTTTAGTATTTCATATATTTAAAAAATAAATATCGAATTCGCCAGCTAAGATAAATCAAACAATAATCAAAAACATAATCACACGTTAAATGAACCATAACAAGTATTAATTTTGGTATGTGTACCATTGATCTCTTAAAAAGAAACCTTGATACCACTCAAATGGTAGAAAGTAGGTCGTATTTGTATAGAGGATTTAACTTGTAAGGAAACTTCGTCATGAGGGTAATTTTTGTGGTAAAGGCAAGATGTTAGCTCAAAAATTTGGACGCTGTCAGCCTTCAGTCAAAGATGTAAAATTAACATTAATACGAATTAAGCCTTGTTCAAGTTGTAGTACTTTAAAAGTAGTAAAACCTTGGATAACGAACAGCAAAATATCTATTTTATCAATAAAATTGACGAAGCCCGTCTAAATATTTCAATTCTGGAATATATTACCATATTTCAAGTGTGAATATCGCTACCACTAAAAGAAATGAACAGGTAGTTAAGCACAATCAGACATATTAGACATTAGATTTTAATTATTTGCAACCTATTTCCACCATGGTTACATTTTTAGACCTACCAGATAGATATCACCTTTAATGTTTTAAATCAACTACATACTGAAGAAACAACAGAAACCGTAACAACTTTATCAGAAATATAAGAGTAAATTACTATAAAAAGTATAAGTTTGTTATTCTATCTTATGCTGCAATTATTGTAAATACGAGTATCGATACATTTTTTGTTTTATTATTTTTCTGTATCGAAATGATACGATAAAGTCTACAAAGGATTCGTTCGTTAATAACACGAGTTTGCCTGATGATGAGTGAATCTCTGAAACATTTGTAGTTAACAGGGTGTTATTAATATTTGAATGATTCTTTTTAACATTCATCTGTTTGGCAAATCACCGGAATAGCTAGTGTTTGTCCATATATGCTCTGGGAACTTCGTTGTCGACATGCGAGACAAACGCGTTCTTGTTGTGTCGTTAAAATACGTTCGTGTGTTGTAGTATACCATATTTCAATTTTTAAAGACACAGGCAAATACCCCTACATCCAAGAGTCACCATCTTGAATTGCTTCCTCATCCAGATAATTTGTCCTTTTAGACTTTTTACTTTTCTCCAATCTGAAAACTTGGCTTGGTGGACAGAGATTTGGGTCAATAGTAAGTAATTATTGAAACTAACGCACATATTTGAAATAGTTAGATATAGAATACTTTTCTGCAGGAATGGAAAGGCCGGAGAATTCTTTGAAAAATAAAATCATTTTAATTACGGACTACTAATCCGCCCTCGTAATAACAGAAGCACGGAGGTTGTTATAAATAAAAGATTTTAATCGATACAAATTAGAAAAGAGATTAAAAATATAGTATTGGTGAATAATTTGTTTAATAAAAATATATTTTACTTAGTACATTTTGTATAGTTTATGCTGAGAAGATATAATAAGACCAGAGTTTGATCATTTCATTTAAGAGAGTAGCAGGACGTAGTTTTCACTTGATTCTTTTTTTTACTTTTTTCTTTAATACTTTGCCTTTCAGTATTTTCAAACTAGACTGCAAGAAAAACTTTTGAAACACTTATTTCTCGGAATCTATTATGCATAAGTATATTATCGTATTATCATTTCTGAAGCAGACCGAATCAAAATGATGATAAAAGTTTATAAAATTTTAGACGATTGTTCGCACTTGATTGTTTTTGTTACATTTTAGTGTTATACAGAATGAATTGTCTTTTGCTAATAAATATTCTTGAAATATAACTTCTACTGGTAGGAATCATCTTGTATCTTGATTACATTAAAACTATTTTTAAAGTAAATTACATTTTTTCTGGGGCCCAGGTTTTTAGATTGACGGTCCTGTCCGAAGCATCTTTACAACATACGTACTAGCACCGTGCAAACCTTAGTTTCCTTAACGTCACGCCGGCCATGGTAACACCGAGTAACGGGTTTTTAGGATAGACGATTATTATCTGTACAACTCGATATCGGCCGTTGCCAGGAAGAAAACATGATTCAATAATTTATCTAGTAAAAATTGTTTCGTTTATGATAAGCATGCTTCATGCATGCAGCTTTGCGTAAATGTGTAATTTCCCTGATGCATAACCTATACCACCGGATTTTGGTTAACTATGTGAAAATAATAAAATTTCCTGAGTAAATTACTTTAAATATTCGTAATTGAGCGTACAGCAATAAGAAACTAGAACAATGTATATTATTTTTAAGAAATTTTCATTTAATATGAAAAACAAATAATATTTCAATGTATACAGAAATTAAAGTTTATAATTTCAACAAAACTAAACGAAATATAATATAATAATGCCAATGCTACTTTAATAAAAAAGTAATGTAAATGCACTGAATACCACCGCAAAATTGAACATATAGTAAACATTTTTTTAAAATTTAGTATCTTGTATTGCCTCCTTTAGCGACTATAACAGCCTGTACCCGTTGTGACATTCATTACACAAGTTTCCGTATCATCGTTTCTGGAATACCAAACATTAATTATTTCGTTTTTCAATTCAGTTTTGTTGCTAGGTTGTATCTTTTTCATTCGTACCTTTACTTCTGCCGATAGGTGCTCAATGGAATTTAGATCCGGTGATTGGGGTGGAGTGTATAGTAATTTTGGCACATTGTACAATAAACATTGTTTGACTGCATGTGAGATATGCTTTGGATCATTATCTTGCTGAAAGTAATAGACCTGTGGCGTACCAGCTTTTATTACAGAATTTTTCAAATTTTCTTGAGAGCCTCAAAGTATTTCATTTTATCTACGGTCGCGTCAATAAATTCAAGGTTTCCTGTACCACTAGCCGCTATACAAGCCCAAAAGAGGACGTAACGAAATGTGTTTTACATGTAATTCTGTTCTGTTCTAAATTTATTTTAGACTTGTCCGAGAATATTATGTTATCCCAAAATTCTAAGGGATAATTTACGTATTTTTATGCAAATTTTAGTCTTTTTCGCGGTTTCGTTTGGAAATTCAAGATTTATGTCGATTAACTAGGCCATGATAATCAATTTTATGTAGTAACTTAGGTACAATATCATATGATGTGCTATGCTTAATACTTGCCTCAACTTCTTCTTGTAATCTAGGGACACTTGGCTTGGGATTAGCTTTAATTCTTCTAATAAATCGTTCATCTTGGGCACTCAGTATACGTTTTCTTCCACAACCCTAGTTATTTTATAATGTTCATTCATACATATGTGTATTGTTGATTACTTTTTAAAATGTGGAATGAATCCTGCCTAGTAAACCACCTATTTACCTTAACGATTTTCCTTCACAACATAACTTAATTATAAGCTTTCACGTCAGCATGGCAATTTGCCGCCATTGGCACTTTATCATAACGAAATTCACCTAAACACTACTTTAATATTCTATAATATTTCATAAAACAACCTGAATGACACATACAATGGGTATTCCCCTATCTGAGGTGTATACATATGAGTATATTTATATGCCGAGGAAAGTACCTGTATACTCAATTTTGCGGTGGTATGCAATGTATTTACATTACATTTTTATTACAGTAGCATTGGCATTATTATACTTCTCTGTATATATTCAAATATTTGTTCTTTTATATTAAATAAAAATTTCTTAAAAATAGTATCCATCGTTCTAGTTTCTTATTACTGTACGCTCAATTTTGCGGGTAACTGTATGCATATGCCAAGTTTTCTATGTATAATAGCATTATTGTTTCAGAGCTTTTTGATAGGTTCAATATGATATTCCGTTACAATGCTGCTATATTTAGTATATATATATATATATATATATATATATATATATATATATATATATATATATACTAAATCAAATATACTGAATCTGAGGCTGCAGTACTTACTATTAATGTGTTCAACGAATTTTAATTTGAAATCTAGCAACACTGCTAGATATCTAATAGTATCCAATCGCAATACTTATAGTTGAAAAAAAGATATTATCATGACCCTAAGTATTAAAGTTTCTGCTGGAGATGAACGCTGTAGTTACTCACAGGATGTAAAACAGAAAAATCTTCAAATCACCAGGGAAAAGTAGTTTCTCGGACTTTGTAGCAGACATTATGCTATAGATAAATATAATAGCCCAATTTTGGAGCTTTTCCAGATTTTGCCACAAGTGTTCTCGAGTGAAGAAGTAAATTAGAAGGTAATTACAACCACTTTAGTTTATAAAGTAATATATTGTGATCAATTTTGTCAGAAGCTACAGAAATGTCAGTATATGTGGCATTTACTTGATCGTAAAATTTGAGGAATTTATTGTGAAAAATACGTTAAATTTGTGACTGGGGCAAACAAAACCAAAATGAAATGGTTTTATATACATTTACGTTAAAAATTTGAAATAAAGTTGAGATGTGAGGACAAATAAAAGTTTCAAAAATCTCCGTAAAATTACATAGGCTAGATACTGGTCAAAGTTGGAAATTAACGGTGCACCTTTCAAAACTGGACAAACTGTAGATATCTTCCATACATTACGAAAAATGCAGATTTATAAGACAAAACTGAATAATGTTATCAAAAGGGGTGGTAAAAAGAGCAAAATATAATAATAATATAATAATAAGAAGCATAAAAATGTGAATGATTAGAAAATATGCGATTTGTGACATTAGGTGAAATCCGGTTCCATTACTTTGATCCAAAGTCAAACGTACAGAATCTGAAACAGCAGAGTAGGGACATATTGCCTCCACAAAAATTTCGAATTACTTTTTTCTTCAATTTTTTGGAATTTTGAAGTTCTTTCTGTTCATTAATTACCATTATGGTATATCAATAAAGACCAAAATTTTTATACGGATATTAAAATATCAAGTAAAGGCGTATAGTTCGCGAATATTGCATTTCAGTTTTTGTCAAACACAGTATTTGCTTCGAAGTTTTTATTAGCTTTCTATTTGCTTGGCTTGGCCCAGTGTGATTTTTTAATTCTCTAAACCTGAGAAATATTTTTCTAACGCAAGTACATAATTGTATCTGTAAGTAATCGTTTGGCAAGACAACAAAAGAAATTCTTTACTAAAGGAATCGAAGCCTTTCCTGATCCTTTGTCTTTAAAAGATTAAGTTAAAAAATAAGATTGTATCGAAGCAAATTCTTTTTATAAGGACTACATTCTTAAAATATTTGGAAGCCGATAAACACATTTTCTAAATATGTTGGCCAAAATTAGGACGAGAATCAAACAATACATCAAGACTTATTATATTATTTTTTTTTGGGAGAAATTTAACATTGCTCATTCATATAATACAACTGCGTAACGATATTTTACGAGTATAAAAGAGTCATTATTATATGCTAATTCAAAAATGTATGGAAGAGCGTTAAAAGTATAGGGCAATTAAAGTTCTTAAAATATAAGGCTGCTAAACTTAAATCTCCGTCTGAATTTTAATTTTAGATTACAAATATTATATATTATTTTATCTGAGAATTATTTTGCGCATATTTAACAAAATTAGCATCCTTAATTCACCAACTTCGTTATATATGCAAATAAAATAATTCTATTTCTTCTCAATACAAAAAAGGTCCATACAGGCATGTACGAGGTTTGTTCAAAAGGAAAGGTGAATTTTGAATTTTTTTGAAAAGTATTTATTTATTCATCAATATCCATTTTGTCCCCTGCAAAGTAATCCCCCTCAGATATAATGCACTTATGCCAGCGCTTCTTCCAATCCTCGAAGCACTTCAAAAATGTGCTTTTCAATATAGTCATCAGCTCGTTCTTCGATTCCTGACTTTATCTAATCAATTGTGGCAAAACGCTTTCCTTTCATTGGTCTCTTCAGTTTTGGGAATAGGCAATAGTCGCAGGAAGTCAAATCTGGTGAATAAGGTGGTTGAGGCATGATTAGGGTGTTGCTTTTGGTCAAAAAATCACGAACAAGCATTGATGTGTGAGCTGGTGCATTATCGTAATGCAGAATCCATGATTTTATTTTCCACAATTCCGATCGTTTGAGCCGTATTGCTTCACGCAAACGTTGCATAATTTCCTTCTAGTATTCCTTATTAACCGTACCACCTGTTGGCAAGAACCCATGATGCACCACGCCATTGTAATCGAAGAAAATAGTGAGCAAAACCTTCACATTTGATCGAACTTGACGTGCATTTTCTCGGCCTTCTGTAAAACGCTTGTACCACTTATAAACACGTTTTTGAGACAAAGTGGACTCGCCGAATGCCACAGTCAACATTTCAAGTGCCTGGAGCACTTTATTCCATTTTTAACGCAAAATTTAATACATATTCTTTGATCCATTTTTTTCAAAAGTCAAAAATCGAAGAACACACACAAACGTGACTAAGCTTTTCAGTTGTCAACAACAAACTATTGGGTTGGCAACTAAGTACTTTCGGTTTTGTAGTATAAAATAAAACAATTTTTTTTTAAACAAAAAATAGTTTTTAATCAATTATATATTTTCCATTTTGTTCAATGACCTTTTGCCATCTTTCTTTCAGCTGCATGATTCCGCGCTCATAAAATTTCTGGTCCTTATCAGCAAAAAAGTGAACCAGGTGCGAGTGAAGGTCATCATTTGTGAAAGTTTCACCTTTCAAAGAATTCTGCAAACTTCGAAATAAATGGTAATCAGATGATGCTAGATCAGGGCTATATGGGGGATGTGGCATCGCTTCCCAGCTAAGCTCCAATAGTTTCCCACGAGTTGCCAAAGATGTGTGAGGCCTTCCATTATCTTGATGGAAAACTACACCTTTCCGATTTGACAATTCTGGCCGTCTTTCTTTGATTGCTTCATCCAGTTTTATTAATTGTTGACAGTAAACATCAGAATTGATCGTTTGGTTCCTTGGAAGCAGCTCAAAAAACACAACACCTTTGTAATCCCACCAAACCGACAGCATGATTTTGAGCTGATTTATCGTGTTTGCTCCATGATCGTTTTCGAACTATGTTACTGTACAGGACCCATTTTTCATCACCAGTGATGATTCTTTTTAAGAAAGGGTCGGTTTCATTTCGTCTAAAGTGCATATCGCAAAAGTTGATTCTTTGTGTTAAATGAATTTCTTTTAATTCGTGAGGTACCCAAATATCAAGCTTCTTAACTAGCCCAAGACATTTTAAATGTTTTTCAATTTTTGTGTGCGATACATGTAGCCTCTCCGCAACCTCTCGAACAGTTATATGACGATCCTCTTCAATTATGACTTTGATTTGGTCATCATCAACTTCAGTAGGCCAACCAGAACGTTGCTCATCTTTGAGGGAAAAATCTCCAAAACAGAAGTTTTTATACCAGTACTGACACGTGCGCTCTGTTAAGCAATTAGCACCATAAACTTCACATATCTCTTTGTGAGCTGCAGCAGCTTTCTTTCCTTTACGGAAATAAAATAGTAAAATATGTCGAAAATGTTCGTTTCTGCACTCCATTTAAAATTAACCCACAACTAATAGCTTTAATAAAAATCACGCACTACTTGCTTCTGAAGTTACGTCAATGTGACTAGTATCTAACGCTCTCTATCAGAAAAACCGAAAGTACTTAGTTGCCAACCCAATATTAATCCAAATTGGCTGATAATGCCAACATATGACTAACACATGTGTACCGACATAACAAAAAAAAATTTCGATGATCGAATGTACACAGCGCGCGAAATTTCAAAATTCACCTTTCCTTTTGAACAAAACTCGTATATACTTATTAACAGCAAAATTTATACATATATTACGTTCTTATAAATTTCTATCAAATTCAGCATAATAAGAATTATAATAGGAAAACCTGTTCATATACAAAATTAATATTAATTCTTTAAATACACGTAGATATTAATGAAGTAACGAATGTAAAAGATTAATATCTATGCCACCAAAGACCCGTTAAATATAAGCATTTCTTTTGTTCTTGGTGTTTATTAACATAGTGGAAGTAATTCATTCCGGATTGTAATCCTCTGCGAAGTAATGAAATAACAAATGCTAAGCCGATACGTAGGTTTCTGGTTTAGATTTCGCAAATTCAGATTAGTTCGTAACATGCGCTCGGAATTAAACGGAATTCCAGTTATGTCGTCTGTCGCGCCTTTCTCATAAATAATTTTACGTCAACGTTATCTCTATAGATGTTAATACTTTATTATATCTTAGTGCCTTTAATGGCTCTAATTTCCTCTTAGCTCGAATCAAAATATTTATTCGTGTATTAAATTTTATTTTATCTAAATAGTCATAAATTTAAGTATTCAGTCGCTTACCTTAAATTTATTATGTGTGTTATAATAATGTAAGAATAATGCAAGATAATTATATATAAGTAGATAAACATTTAAACCAGTGCAAAAAATTACAATAACAAACTAAATTTTTGACGCCTAATTTATACTATTATTAAGGCTGATCTGATATTCATATCCAGAAATATTTTGATTTGTATATACAAGCCCTTTTTGTAAATTGAAATGCTAAAAATGGGGATGGTATGATAAGTATCTGAGTTCCGCCATAGAGGGCGCTATCGACACAAATTTTGTTTGCTATTGTTTAATAAGGATCTTCAAACGACAATGAAATTTTAAACAAACCCATTTGATGGAAGAGATTTTAATGAAGGGTGATACTGATTACTGCCAGATCAGTGCAGTTGATCAAATTGTAATTCTTAGTAGAAAAACAGTTGTAGAGCTAAAGAAAAAGTGGTAGGTAGTATGGGACAGGTGCTTGGAATGGGCACAGGCAAATACATTGCCTTGTATTGAGTCAAAACCAGAAGCGATATTCATCTTGTACTGGCAAAAAATTATGATGAGTCGCAACACAGTTTCTTTGCAAAGGCAAGTTAAGTTCCATCATGGATACAAGAAGAAATAGGGTAGCTCATACACTGTACAAGAGAGAAAGTGACTGAACTGCCACTTATAACTCACTGGAATATGGAAAGGAATATGCAAGTAATAATGTATGTAATCGTGTCTATTCTGTTATGTATCAGACACATAGGCGAAAGGGCATGCTCTTACAGAAATAGAACCAATCTTAGCGAAACTCAGCGTCCATATTTATTTAACAATGGAGAGAATATTTCGATTAGCGCCAACGATTACCATGCAGGTTTTGCTAGAAAAACCACAAAAGCTCAAAAACCAAAGAAAAGCGTGGTTCAAAGTTAGAAAACAAATACAGTGTTTTTAGATGTACAATGTGGGTGGGATTGTGAGACGTCCAAGATCGAGTATAGGGCGACGGTAGGTATAGTCGAGATTTTGAGAGATGGAGCTGTATGTATTTCATCTGATGTAGACAGAATCGAAGCCGAAGCATTGACCATTGCAACCGGCTCTAAGATAAATTGGCACGAAGAAAATCATGTGAAAAATACAAGTATCTACACTGACTCCCTAAGCACACTCTATGAAATAAGAAGGTTTCGAGTAAAGGATTCTAGTACACTGATGATACAGAATTATATTATAAAACGTTCATATAAAGCAAGAAATTTAGAAATCAAAGTTAAGAATAGAGAAAAAAAGCGTCGGTATGATGGAAGCAGACAAGACAGCAAGGATGCCAGAGATATCCAGAATGAGTAAATATATATAACAAATAATATAAGGGTAGCCATGGAGTCAGACAAAAAGAGGTTAATGTTGGAATAGCAACAAGAATGGAATTTCGCAATATCTGGTAGGAAAGTCACTAGTAAGCTGTGAGAAGAAATGCAAAATATGTCATGTTGTATTATGAAATACCGCTTAGAAAGAAAACAAGCAGTAAATTGACGAAAGTGAAACATATGGCAGGAAGAAGCTGAAGCAAAGAGGAGAAGAAAAAATAAAAAAGGTAATCAACAACTTCGCAAAGAGGACTGAAATAACATGAATGTCTGCAAAGAAAATCAGAGAGGGCGAAGAGAAAGAAGAGAGAGAGAGAGAGACTTGAATGCATGACGTCCTCTCCTAGAGTCACACTCCTCTCGGATTCATGACCTATTACTAAAATATTTCAGAATACCTCTCGTATATTCAACAGATTCAGACCCATGCTTAAATAGAGAAATATAAATGCTGGAATACTTTAGGTCAATACCAGTTGTACATATTATAAATTGTAATAAAATAATCTGAAGTTTTAAAATAAATATTCTTTCAAATTAGATACTCGTTTGCTTATTTTACTGTCGTTAAGTAATTGTTGTTTATGTGAACTTATAATTTTAATTCTTATTCATTAATTAGTTCGAAATATAAAAATTATTGCAAGTCTGATTTAGTTTCAAAGTTATAGTAGAATGATTTATAATGTTAAATGTACACTATGTGTACATTTAGGTTCTCAAACGGTGTGTATCGCGTACGGAGTGTGTTTTCGTACAGGTATTTTTCGCCGTGTTTTACCAGGTGCGACACTTTGCGGTTATCTGCTGATGATGACAACTTGGTTGTCGAAATGCGTATATAGAATTACAAAAGTTAATGTGGAAAGGGGTTATATATCAACCTTAGTGATTAAGTTAATCAACCACAGGCTCCATCGATTTCAACTTCAATTACAATATTGTTAAGAACAAAATAAATCTTATTGCTATTTAGCTTTTCAGTTTACCAATTATTATTAATTATTATTCAATTTTCAAAAAGATTCTTATTTTATAATGAAACGGTCGTTATAATATTTGCAAATGCAAGTTGCATAGTTTTTAAGCTAATAACAATAATAATAATAACCATAAACACCAGTGATTATATGTTAAGATACCTGTTCAGTTAATGAATCGGAAATAGGCAGAACGTGGTCTTCACGAATACGTGTGCTGCATTCACGTTGGCTTTTAAAACGGGCAAAGTATTATTTAATAAAAAAAGAATTACTGCATATGTGAGCCTTCTACAACAGATAAAATATATTTTATATTATATTTTATATGATTAATAAATGTCGGTATATTTTTATTTTACGTAATTAAGAAATCAATTCAAAGAAATTCACTTTATCTTTGAATTCAGGGAAAAATCCAATTTATTGTTACAACAGTTGATTGAACTATTTACCACAGAAATTAAAGGAAATGTAGAAGTAACTTAATTATGTTTAACGTATGTGTGTACATGTGACTCAACAAGAGGGTCCATTCCAATTTATATTCCCTATCAAAGGATGTATTCGTATTTTCTTAGAAAATAGTTCTCGACAACAATGATTTGTGTAAGAATAGTAACAAAAGATTTGATTCCGTTAGTTGTAAGGAAATTGTATCTAAATAGCCACTTAATCGTACTGCTCATCAACATGTCAATTATTTTTATTGTTGGTAGAAACCAAGAGTACCAGTTGTTGTTTGTTCAAAAAGTAAATATAATTTCGACGTATTATTTTAAAATTTTGACACGAAAGAAAGAAGTATATTCTAAGCAATTTAAACGTGAAAGTTTTATTATAAGGATTATATTTTGAATTATTAAATTTTAAAAAATTATGTGGTAACAACGCAAAATAGTATTATACAAAATAAATAATCGATAGTATTTGTTTTTCCAATAATCCAATGCCAAGTTTTGTTGAATGATTTGTTCCTCCTTAACAAATTTATTTCAGAAATACTTAGCTACTTCTTTTCCTGAAAGCTACTTGCATTTATTGATTCAAGGCTAACTGACTAAAGTTTGTTCACATCTTCTTATTTTACTCCATAAAGAATTGTTCTTTGTTTTCATATTTAATGAAGAAGTTTTATAGTTGGTATAAAAAATGAACTTTATCTGTTGTTTATTTATTACCTTTTTTGTTATATGCTCGATAATATTTCAAAAGCGTAATATCAACTACAGATAATACACAGTCTAATCATAAATACTGTTAACATTCTAGAAATACAAAAGTATCGTCAAAAATACGAAATATATCAGAACTTGCTCAACAGCCACTCAGCGAACACAACTTATAATGTGTATAACCGCATCACTATAATAAGTGGGTTGTCTTTTAAGTTTTGTATATAAAACTGGAATAAAACAGTAGATAGCTCTAAAAGACTTCATTGTTTTTGAAGTATTCTCCTCATTTTTGCATGCGCTCAAACCAACCCTGTAAGCAGTTGCTCCATTCGTTTGTTGGTACAGTCAAAATTGCGTTCTTGAAGGCATCAACTGCTCGTTTTGACGACTGACCACACAGTCCGTTCTTGATTTTCGGAAAATTAAAGAAATCGTTAGGACTTAGATCCAGACTATACGGAGGATGGTTCAATAATTTAACGTTTTATAATCGCCTTGTATGCTGTCTGCGAAATTGTATTGTCTTGGCGGAGGATGATTCGTCGTTCCGGGTTGGTTTTTCAAAGTTCAGCGATAACTTGCGGCAAACAAATGGTTGCGTACTAACCGCCAATGACAGTTCTTTGATCTTGTAGAGGAATTGTTGCTACATAATCTGTTTTCCAGACAGAACTGATGTCGGCTTTTCTTCACCTTGGAACACCCAAACAGACGACTGGCGTTTATTCTCTGGCTCGTATAAGTAAATCCCAGATTCATCACCACTGACAATGGTATACACGTTTTTAGAATTTCCGGCGTTGAAGTGATCTAGAGTCTTTTGATACTAATTCACCCTAGCTGCCTTCTGTTCTTCGGTCAACAGATGCGGTATCCAACTAATTTTTTTACACACAATGTTTTATACAAAATTTTTTTAATTGATTATTAATAATTCTTTAATCTGGCGATATGTCGCATGTCGATCTTCGCTGGCAATCTTGCGTACAGTATCGACGTTTTTTTGTGAGCATGCTACTGGATCGTCACTAAGACTAATTCGTCCACGTTGGAATTATCCATACCAACGAGAAATTGGTGATTGATGTGGTGCTTCGTTGCTGAAAACAAAATCCAACTCGGCGAGACATTCTTGTTGAGATAATTGTCTTGGAAGGTTATAAAAAATTATTGCGCGAAAACGGTCTCGGTTTAATTCAATTTTTCAACTTTGTCGACTTTGATAGATCATTGTTGCTAGAATACTACACGTATCGCACTGAAACTTTAGATTTAGGTTAACTAAAGATGGAGATTAATTTTTAGTACTGACATTTAATTAGTGGCACCCTCTGTCTCATACTATGCAAAACTTGAAAGACAGCCCACATATTGTAGAAAGTGCAGAAAGAGTGTGTGACAAGTTTTGGCTCCTTTTTTGTCATTCAATATTAACGAAGATTTCATATATTACATCGTTCCTGATTTTTTAAACCATGATGTGCTCTGCACGTACTCCATACTTTGTGAAAAACTATCCATACAAAAATCACTCGAAATTATTTGCAAAAGAGAGCAGTCTTGTCCCTTGAAATGAACATCGTAATATTCCCTATAATCTCCCGCTTTTTTGTGAAGATTTAGACATGAATGTTTACAGAAGAAGGAAACACCACTTGTTAGCACCAATCTTGAAGATTATAGGAACCGGAAGAGGAAAGAAGCCGTTAAGTCATTACCACAAAGGAGGTATCGCAAAATCCTATTCTCGAACGAGAAAATATTCACTACAGAAGAAAGACTTAACAAATGGAACGATCTAGTATATGCTCAAAATTCCCTAGAAGTTTAGAAATTAACAATACCAGTTCAGTGTGGTCACCATTAGGTCTCAATAATGGCAAGGTGAGGCATCTCCTGTGAAGGTGTTTTTCACATTGATTTTAGTGAGATTGGGGTAAAAACATCGATCCGAGATTACCAAGTTGTTGTAAAATTTTGTGAAGCTTCTGGCAGATCTCTTTGGGGCGGAAGTGTATGTTTCGACAGAATTTTATACCATCTCACTAAGCGAAAACCATCTAAACATGGCTAGAAAACATTTTCGATTGGCTGTTAAATATATTGTATTTACATAAATTTACTTCGATTCATATATGAGGAATCTACGATATCTACAAGTTTCTAATTAGTACTGAACAAAATATAAAAAGAATTTGAAAATTCCGAGGATAATTTGATATGATGTGAGACTCGAAATGAAAAAAATTAGTTAAATGGTAAATTTTTTATTTTTTTTCAGTATATTCCTCTTTAGTTTCGACGCTAGTTTCATTTTATCTTCAAAATACTATTCTGTTGCTGCTAGAAGTTCTCTTCAATAGGGAAAAGTTTTACTTCGGAGAAATAAGTGGAAGTTATTGGAGGTTATATATGCCAAATAGAATAGGTGAGGCGTAAACTGATATTTCAAATCATCTAATTTTTTGGGAACAAAATAACTGATACGAAAAGTCGCGTTGTCAGGAAAAAGAACTTTTATGTGCCATTACAGGTCACTTTTCATAAATTGCTTTCTTCAATTTGTCTAACAGAGTGGCATAATACCTGGTACTACTTTAGCCCGAAATGGAAATGTCTTGAGTTTTTTTGAAGGGCAGTTACAATGGCTAAATTTTAACAATGGGTACTCTGTTAAAATTCCCATTTGGATTGTGAAATATACAGGCTGAATTAGGTTTCATTAACATTAACAATTCTTCGCAAAAAAATAGTGTGGTTCTTCTTAAAGAACTTCGAATTATTGTTCTTGACGTTGGCATTCCTTTATGCTTTTGATCTTAATTTAAAATTCGCGGTATTCATCCTTCTCACAAATTAGGCAAGCCTAATTTCACGTAAGTGATGTATGCGTCCAGTCGATACTATTTTTATAATGCCAATTCTTTTACCGTTTAATACCATTAACTCTGTTTATAGTTAATTCCCTAAATGGTTGTAATTTTTAAAGGTTATATATAAACTTCGATGTAGTCATATGATATCACTATGTTTAAATTATTCATTCCAGCAGAAAATAGGCCCTTCCAAAGATGCATCGCTCTTATAAAATAGAAATTTCAAGGATAATGGGTCTATTATTTTTAAAATTTGGAGGTTTCAATTAATTATGTGCACCAGTGGAGCAAGTTAAGCTATTTCATTCTCCTTTTAAATTTCAAATATTTACTTAAATAATATTCAAATAATTTTACTTTTATTTGTACATAATGACAAATACAGTATGTTTAATGTATTATTACATGTCTGATGAAGCTCTTATAGTGGTGAAGGAAATGTCATCTATACACATATTTATAAATTAATTAGTGAAGGTCTAACATCAAATTACTATTTAGTATTCAAATTTATCACTTTGTAAGGCATAGGCATCAAAAACACTAAAGCTAAAAGTCATATATATTTACAACAAGAAAAACATGATGAGAGAGACTTTAACACTGAAAATCTTAAAATTCTACGTTAGTCTGTTAACGAAATGCACCTGATTTGAATACAGAACGGTGTTTGATACATGTACCAGGAAAAGCTGAATGTCTATTCAACGAGTATTACAATTAAAATATTAAGTATCTAAAATAACCGTTAACATTGCTGAAGTTATGCATTACATAATATACATACAGTTGTTATCTGAAAGTACTTTGACGTGCTTTAGCTTTAATTATTTAACGAAGTTTGACTAAAATAGCTACTTTTTATACAAAAGTACCATAAGTACATAGGTAATAATTAAGGCTGCAGAAATGAGTGCTTTTGCAGTATCGTACGGCTTAGTTCCTATCAATGTTAAAAATAATAAATGTACTATTTTAGTTTTTTTTTGTGTTATTGATATAGAGTGACGTAAAAATTCGCTGTAGTATTGTGTTATTAGTAAGCTTGCAGAAACGAGTGAACACTGACAAGACGATGATATATTTCGAAAGCGGTCGGGTATACCCGAAGTCAAGATTCATATGTGTATGGTATGTGAATAAATGCCGGACTAGATTGATGATGGCGTATCGACGGCATTCTTTGTTATGTACGACGAGTGTTAATAGATTTCTTAACCGATTTTCGACATTAAAATTCACTGGCACTATTATTAAATGTATTATTTGCAATATCAACAATTTACCGTATAGCATTTTTGTGTGTAAAGGACATATTAATATCAAACAATACCAGTTAAATGCGTAATGTGACGTACCATATTATAAATTTCTATATGACTTTATTTTTATGTTAGGTGTGTGCAACATTCTACAAAATATTGTAGACAATGAAGAATTTCGTAACTTGTGGGAGAAATACGTTCCGTAATGGAGATTGCCAACAAGAGGTCAATTGCAGTGTAATTTTCCTCGGGTGAAAAACATGGTTACGAATCAAATAAAAGTAGAGTTAAAAGATCAAAAAATATGATTGACGGTGGATGAAACAACGGATGCAAGAAAGAATAGTATGTTAAATGTGTTAGTGCGCACTTTAAGAAGCTGTGACATTTCCTTGGCTCTTCTTTTACGTAGTAGAATATTATAGAAGACAAGCGTGGAAAGGATAGCAGAAACTATAAAACATACCCTTGGGAAGTTCAGTATATCGGTAATCCAACTTGTAATATTGGTTATAGATGGGGGTTCAAATACTGTTAAAGCTGGAAAGTTACTAAAACAATCTTATCCTCAATTGCTTCATGTAACCGATTTGCTTCATGTATGTCATCTTGCAGCCGAATTTATTAGAAACAGTTATCCAACAGTAGACAAATTTATAGTTTCTACCAAAAAAAATTTTATTACAGGCTTGTCCGGACATTTCTCAGCCACCACAGCTGGTATTGACGAGACGAGCAACGTGGCTTAAGGCTGTTCTATATTATATGAAATTTTTGCTCATTATTAAACTTTATAATTTAAATTTAAACCCGCAAATTGCTCAAGTAATTTTGATATGTAAGCGGCTGGTTTCAGATACCAAAATTCATACTATTCTGAAAATTATTCAATAATGTAATACTATAGTGAATTTTTGCGTTACTCTACATCAACAAAACAAAGAAAATTAAAATAGTAAGTAATTACATTTATTATTTTTAATATTGATAGTAACTGTGCCGTACGCTACTGCGAAAGCAATTATTTCTACAGCCTTAGTACTAATATGAATAAATGCAACAATATGCAAGAATTATAAAGAAAATATATGCAAATTATAGCAACGTATACCATATATCATAATGCTCAATTATCGTGACGACTATATGAGCTATTACAGTCAATTAATCGTACTTCTAAGAAAGATATCTTCTTTTAAACGAGATTATTGAATAACAAGTAATTGTAAACAAACCCGAGATTGAGTACGACGATACATGAATAAGTTAACAATAATTTTCTTGTGAGTTACAGTTTTCAACCGTCGATAAGTGATAAAGTAAACTGTCCTGGAACATACAGTGATATTTGTGTATTTAACCAGTCTACCTGAGAACTCTTATTGACTGTCTTTGTTTGATGGGATATTTAAACTGTGATTAACATCAATTTACCAAATTCCCTATATCGGACGACTTTGTGCCAAGACAGTTTATGAAGCTTAGGAAGAAGTTAATGGAAGATTTACTATGTTTAAGATTGGAGACTTTTGAAATCGTATATACAGACCGGCCATATAAATATTTAATATAGTAGTACCGAAGTTAAACAAAGTAGTAACAAATGTTCATTTAAAACGGGAGAACAAAAGTACATATGCATATATAAACGATGAACCAACTTTGTGAAAGCTAGTATATACATGTTTTGTGATATTTCTATTTAATTTGTCTATGATATGCGATTGACACAATACTTGTGAATTTAATAAAAAAGGATTATTTAAATTTGTATTTTAGTATACATGATCATTCTTGCAACACCTAACAGTCAGTATCTTAGCTACAATTGAGAATAGTTACATAGTTTGTTCACAGTGCTCTAAGAAAGTTCTTGTTTGTGCAAAACGATATCGATTTTTTTTTTCGTTTCCTGTTTAACCGGAAGTGTATACAATTTTCTTTTTGAAAAGAAAACATAATTTTTTTATCTCTATTATTGGTCTAGGCTTCACAGCAAGAAAATCATTTTGACAAACTACATCTTAATCTATGATGTAAACAACAAGAAGATAATATATTTTTAAATTATAAAAATTGTTCAAAATATAACCTCTTCCTTACAGGTACATATTTTTCCATTGTAAAGTGTAGTTCCATTGGTTACATATATTTGACCTTGTGGTATGTTTCTATCTTAAAATTTAGTTCTACATTTTGCGATTGCTTCTTGTAAACAATATTCTTTAGAATTCTCCACAAGAAGCAGTTAACAGGACTAACCGAATGTGTCCATTTATTAGAAAAATCTAAAGTTTACGGATTTGCTGAGTATACTCTTTAAACATGACATGATTTACACCATAACTACCTTTCTTTGATTATAAATATGTAGTATGTAAATATAAAATTAATTTTAATATATGAAAATAGATATGAACGACATTATACACGGTTATTCTAAAAGAATGAATTGATTTCATAACGCAATGCTTGGGTTCTCAAGCCCTGATATAGAACGAGTCTCTGACCATTTGAAATAAACGGTTTCGAATGGTTGCCACAGAAATACTGTAGAGCCCATAACACTGTTCAATTATTTGGTTATATTAAAAACGGCAAGTCCGCAGCAAAAAGTTTTCTGTTTCTCGAATTCGCAAAAATAAATTCGTATGTTATATTGCAGTGTGGTTTTCGAAGGCAATTCGATATTACATAGCTCTTTGTGAGGAAAATACTACGGTGTGTTTGAGAGTGACTGTCTGTAAGGGGAAAGCCTAGATCGTTCGCGATTCTCAGACGATCAAGTGGGAAGAATTCATGCTACGTTTAAATGAAATCTGAGAACGTGGAACACCGCTTCATTGGCATCTGATGGAGTTTTTATGAATGAAGAATTACCCCAGCGATATAATAATCGGAAGGAGTGGTAAAGGTCATGCCCTTCATATTTGACTGTCCTCCCAGACTTCATTGTATGTACTTTTGTCGTATGGGGAAATATAAAAAATCAAGTTTATATTCCATATTTAGAATAGTCCTGTATAAAATATAAATGAATGATCATTGGCAAGTTTAAGAGTAGCAAGTGGAGAGAATCCATGCTACGTTTGACCGAAATCCGAGAAGGTGGGGCAACACTCCATTGGCATTTGATGGTTGTAGCTCTTTTGAATGAAGATGTTGGGGTACTTCTTCATTCATAAGATCCAGGCTGTTGGGCCTGTCGAAAGGGTGCCTAAGGTGTTTGGCCTTCTTTGCAAATATCATTGTATGTAATTTTTTTATGGGGAAATATAAAAGATCGAAGTTGTGTTACTTATTTAGAATAGACATGTATAAACTATAAATAAATATACATGTTAATATGGAACATTTAGAATATACAATTTTAGTTTAGTTCTAGTATCTTAGGAATAGCAGCATTTTTATAAAGGAAGTGATTCCAATTTTATTTTATTTTCTTTCCTGCCATTGAGATCCTTTACGGTTACCTGTTGAAAGTTAAATATTTTCGCACCTCCACAAACAACGCGAGTATGTATTCAAAGTTCATTTAATTAAGAATTATATTATTTTATTTATTCATGTAAACAAATTAAAGAATTAAAGTCTGATATGTATTGAATGTGTCATATATAGAGCACGGAATTATATGCATTTGCATTTTCTATAATATCGATAAGCCAAGAAATTTTTCTCGTATTTATACCAATTAAACAAAAACAAATGTAAAAAACCGATTTTCATTTTGCATATTTTCAGAAATTGATACATAAATCAGAATAAAATGCATATACGTGCATATTTGTATAAATTAAATTTTTTGTTAAATTAAAAAAAGCCAATATTGCCCACACTGCATTTTGAGAACTGGGGTTCCCCTACATTTCACAAACCGCCCGTATCGCGTCGGCAAAAACTGGGATTCCCCTATTTTCTCTACGCTTACCCACTGCCATCGGTTGTCTTTCAGGTTCATTTTGGATTTGTTAGGGGTCAGTCGTTGTTTTTACGAAGTAATAATACCACCAACACAGTCTTTGATAGCTACATGGATAAAGGATTATCCAGAACTTTATTTAAATTTAAACAAGGTGGTTTGTCGGTGTTGCAGCAAAACAGTAAGTTTACTTTATATTATTTTTTATTCGTATTAGGTTCCAAAACAGTTTTCGAATTAATAGATTCCACGTGACAAAAAATTTCAAATTACACAACATATTGCTACAGCATCGTATGCAAAAAATAAGAAGAAAATGAAAAATACAAAACGATTAACGCGTAATGAAACAATTCTTCGGCATCAGTCTGTGAAAATATAGAAGAATTCAATTTTGTTTTGTGTGAAGCCTTTGTTAGTGCCAATATTCCGCTTATGAAATTACAAAATCCAACTTTTTTAGCGTTTTTAAAGAAGTATTGTGGTAGACCAGTACCACATAAAAGCACCTTTAGAAAAAAATATATAAACAATGTTTTCGAAAAAAACATGAGTGAAATTAGGAAGTTAATTGGAAACAATTATATTTATTTTATAGTCGACGAAACAACTGACACTTTTTGCCGATCTATCGCCAATTTATTAATAGGTGTACTGAGTGAAAACGTTCCTGGTCAAGCGTATTTAAGTATCATAGTTTAAAACAACTAGAGAAATCCAACAATGTAACTACGTCACAGTTTATAAACGAAGTATTAAGTTTCTATTTACCCAATGCTGTCCCTACTGAAAAGATTTTATTGATGTTGTCAGACGCTGCTACATACATGACCAAATCTGCATAAACACTAAAAGTATTTTATTCAAAAATGATACACGTCACATGCTTAGCTCATGGCGTGAATAGAATAGCAGAAGAAATTCGTAACCAATATTCAGATGTAAATTGTTTAATCAATACGGTCAAGAAAATATTTGTAAGAATACCCCTTCGAATGCAAATGTACAAAGACAGTTTACTTTGTCATCTCAGCCAATAATTACGAGGTGAGGTACGTGACTAGAGGCCGCATTTTTTCATGCAAATTATTTGAATGATGTTGCAGTGTTAGTGTCAAAATTTTCTGATGATTCCGCAGCTATTAAAGAGGGTAAAAATATTTTAAATATTCCTACATTAAATAAACAACTGGCATTTATCAAAGCGAATTTAAGCTTTATTACGGAAATGTTAACTACATTAGAGAGGCAGGGCGTGGAACTTACAGATTCTGTGAAATTAATTACAGATTTCAAAAATAAGGTCAACCAAGTTAAAGGTAAAATTGGTGATTCTATAAAAACGAAGATGCAAGACGTATTAACAAAAATACAGGGTTTGATGAACTTACTAAAATTTCAAATATTTTAAATGGAAATTATTAGCCTTCTATAACAATGGCTGCCACCACTATATGCAAATTTAAGTTTTCACCAATCACTTCTGTAGATATAGAAAGAAGTTTTTCTATATATAAAAATTTGTTATTGATCGAAGAGAATCGTTTCTTGTGGAAAATTTAGAAAAATATATCATTGTCAATATTTACAATATTATAAAAAAAAATGTAATATTTTATAGTTTCTAGGTTTGTACTTTACATTAATTTATCAATTTATCTTTTGTAATACACAACTTGTTTAAATAAATTTTGTAATTCTATTGTGTTTTTGTACGTCAATTTTTCTTTAAATACAATCAGTGCATATTTATCTAAATTGTTGCATAATTTTTAAAAAACTGTTGCATAATTTAACAAAATATAGTGCATATATATGCGCATATTTTCAGGGATTTTAATGCATATAATTCCGTGCTCTAGTCATATATAATCAAAAATCAACATTAAAAATTCTTTCTTTAACTATTAGTATTAACCATATTAGTTTTACATCCATAAATTCAATTTCATGATATAGTTTATTTTAGTTTTGCGTAAAATCTGCCCCCAAACGTTATTACCACAGGGAATTTCACGTTAATATTGCGAGTTTAATTACATTTTATAATTGGTTATTCAGGTCTTTAATCTATACATACATATATCTATATATTAATTTTATATGGAGTAATACTTGGGAAAATACCTATATTAGGAATGTTAATTCAGTAAAAAAAGTAACAGTTGAGTATAGATAAGTAAGTTATAACAATATTCTCTAAATGTTAAGAATGCAGTTTACTTATTACACGACGTTGAGAATTAATCACTTTTTATTTGGTTAGTTGCATTTATTTCAATCAAAATCAGTTTAATGACACTTCAGTGGTGTATTTATACCTTTTTGAATCACTTGCGGTTCAACACATAATGGTCTTTCCATGTTCGCCGCTAATATTAGTACATTTCCCTACAATTATCTTAATTAATATTACTTAATTTTTCTATAGTAGGTACACTATAAAATGATATATAATTTGCAAATATGTCCAATATGTACACATGTACACATACAAAAGCAAGTAAAGCAATCTCCTTATAATTACGATACCAATTCTAGTTGCCGTTCATAACCGATAGTAAGTGAATCAATTTACGTAACCAGCTTAGATACATAGGTACCTATAGGAACTTATTTTCCATATGATTTAGCTTTGCTCATTCAATTTTAAAGGAAAATTGAATGTTTTATAATTGCCTAGTTATTAGTGAATAACATATTGTAATGCAGCGTTTACAGATTGTTACATGTTGAAATCACAAGACTCAAAATTATATTGCACCGATAAAAATATTTTTAACGATGATGGTTACATGCTGATACAAACTTGTTTTCTGGTTTCACCCTAGGATAAATAAAATATACTATTAGACCCAGTATTTTTTTATGGAATATAGGTATAGACAGTCCTGAAATTTAAAGTTATCCACGGGCTACATTTCTAAGGGACTGCATTGTTTGAACACAATATAAATTATCTGCCACAATAATCTAGTTTTTAATACTTTGCGATTTTTGAATGGTAACAACTACGAGGGTAGCCGTTTATATTTCGGGAACTGGCAACACTGCTAGTGTTGCCCCCGATCTAATGATTGCATCGTCAAGTTTGTCATTTTTGATAATATATTTACCTTGACAGTTTTATTATCCGGTCGTTATTTCTATTGTTGATCAGAGAAAAAAATGGAATTAACTCACGAACATTTTCGTGCAATTATTTTTTATAATTTTCGGCATGGATCATCTCAATAAGAATGCATCGACGAGCTGAATTCTTTATATGGTGATGAAGCACCATAGAAAACTACAGAGTATCGTTGATATAGTGAATTTAAACTAGGACGGCATTCTTTGGGTGATGAATTTAGTGAATGTCGTCCCACAAATGTTGTGTCGGAAAACATTAATGCAGTGTCTGAATTGATGATGCAAGACCAGCATGTGGCCTACCGTGAGATCGAGGCATCTCTAGGTATTAGTAACACCAGCGTGCATAAGATCCTGCATGAACATTCAGCCGTTAAGAAGCTATGTTGACGTTGGGTACCACATAATTTGATAACCGCTCAAAAAAGGATTCGCGTCGATTGGTGCAAGAAATGCACAAAAATACAATGGCGGTGCTTCAAAGATCATTTATAAAGTCGTCACAGGTGAGGATCTATACGTATGGGCCCGATAATAAACAGCAGTCGACTGTGTGGGTATTCCAAGATGAGCCAAAACCAACAAAATTTGTTTGCGCTCGAAGCACATCAAAACAAATGGTCGTCTGTTTTTTCGGAAAAACCGATCACGTTGCAACTGTGCCTTTAGAGAGTTGTAGAACGATCAATTCCGAATGGTACACAACTATTTGTTTCCCAAAAGTTTTTGAAGGAATAAGGAAAACAAACCGAAAACGAGACATCATTCTCCGCCATGACAATGCGAGCTCTCGCAGGTCGGTTTAAACAATTGAATATTTGACTGGGCAAAATATTGAATTGATGAGCCATCCGCCGTAGAGTCCTGATCTAGCACCTTGTGACTTCTTTTTGTGAATAAAGAATAAACTTCGTGATCAACGATTTTCTACACCAGAAGGGGCAGTTGAGGCATTCAAAACTCATATTTTGAAGATACCGCCTTCACAGTGGCAGCAATGCTTTTCGTATTGGTTTAAACGAATGTAAAATTGCATTGATTTTCAATAATAAAAATTTTTTTGTTTGCTATTCCGGAAATATAAACGGCTACCTTCGTAAGAACGCAATTTCTTTTTTAAGCTATAGTATTTGTAATACACTAGTTTTAGTTAATCAATAAGAGGTGACAATGAAAACATTGCCAAAAGTTCTAAATGGTGTCGGTGTAGAGTTTGTGAAATTGAATATTAGTACTTTGGACGTTAAAAAGAAACAAATAATAATAAAAATATACAAATCCAATAATTACAAACTGTCAATTCCCTTAGTCGGTCCTATCCCGATGCGATTGCCTTCATTTAGGGTACCGGCCAACTAGTCAGCGGGGGAGCGGATAAACCAAAGATATTTTTGGCTGAAACTGAAATTAAAACTACTGTTGCTTTGTGAAAAACGATGCCAACCAGAAGTGTAACTTCCTTTAATTAGTTAATGAAAAAATAAATAATTAGCCGATCCTCTCCCGATGAGATTACCTTTATTTAAGGTGTTGTCCAGTTAGTAAGCGAGGAAGTGAATTAACCAAATATGTTTTTGGCTGAAACTAAAATTTAAACTACTGTTGTTTTGTGAAAAACGATGTCAACTAGAAGTGCACCTTCCCTTAATTAATTAATGAAAAAATAAATAAATACAAAAATTGCATTGAATTAAGGTAAACGTTATGATAATAGAAAAAAATTTCAAATTCAAATACTTTTAAAAGAAGTCTGTGAAATTCTCTTAATGAATAATGTTCATATGTGACACGTTTAACGTAAAAAAATGTACTAAGCAAACGTTTGCGCTGAAAACAATGCCAGGTACTGTTTACGAAAAAAATAATTCATATTAGTATACAAATCTAAATTAAATAAAATTTACATGGATTAAATAACTAAATAAATAGGAAATTTAGCACCTAGCTAACATATCTTCTAACTATTAAAAAAAACGAGAAAACATTGTGAATATTTTAATTTAAATGAAATTAAATTTATATAGATTTTTTAACAAAAAGAAAATAATAGAACTTAAAAATAGCACATAAGTGGCTGATGCCGGTCTTGCTTGGTGTATTTCGTCTACTTTTTTTTCTATCTAAAAGACGATATGTTACGCACACATACTAATGACCCAAGAATACTCCTAAACAGTAATAAATTTACATGCGAAATCTGGACAATAAAGAAAAAAGAAAATAAATTCAAGGTATGGAAACGCGAAATTTTAAGATTTATGGTGGAATAAAAGTAGATAGAAAAATTCGAAGAAATACAAATGACTAACATTACCTAATTAATGAGAGCTAGATAGCTGGAACATATAGCTAAGGTGCATGGAAGAAAAGATAAATCAATTCTATTAGGAAAAGAATTATATTATACTATTATTATAGCACTTAGTAAAAAACATAATGGATTTAAATCAGGTGATAGAAAAGGAGCTATTGTTTGACTTCCTCGATCAACCAATCAATTGATTTGGATGCACGCTATTTAGGTGTTCTCTAATAGCGAGAAGTGAAATATTTCCTACAAGATATCTCAAATAAGCTCAGAAACCCTATATAAATATGCGGGTAAAGCAAATGGACCTACTAGATAATTTCTTAGGAGTCCCGTACATTTATTACTTGAAAGCAGTGGATGATGGTGTTTGCAGACTGTTGTTACATGTGCGCTTTCAACAGTCCAGATATGTAAATTATGCAAATCGATTCACCATTTTTTTATGAATTATGCCTCATCGTTATAGAATAAAACCAACAAAATTCGGGTTACTGCATTCTGGTATAGAAATCGTTTCGATGAAGAATATGGAAACTGTTCATGTAGAATTTTTGACTCCCTAGATTTAAAACAATCACACGGAACTACAACTTTTCGAATGCCAGCAGAAGAATCTGAAGCCACGGCATCTGAAACAATTTTTTTTAAACGAACTGTGTAGGTCGTTCTTTGGAGACCATTATTTGTAGAATCTTTCTCAAATTTACCTCGAACAATGCAAGCAACGTTTTAAATATTTAGTTACCATAAATAACTCGCATATCTTATCAGTTCAATCAACTTATTCAAAAGTTTTCCCATCTGTAATTCTACGGTTTGGAAACTGACGTTTTTATAATCTCCTAACTTTAAAGAATTACAAGATGCTAGGCAGTACATATTAAATGCATATGAATGTATTGATGAAATGTGTACTACAGCTCGAAGTAATTAGTTTTGCAAATTATGTGAAACAAGTCCCGATTTCCCGAGTTCCTGAATTATAGGAGAACATACTGTTATTTTCACATAAACTTTGTATTTCTGGAAGATAATTATACTTTGATACAGCTAACAATGAATTATGTACAAGTTTTGGTTCAATAAGAAAGTAGTATTAGTTATCCATATTTGCAGGGAAAAAATGCCTATTTTTGCAAGAAAATTATCTGAAGAGAAACAAATAATCTTGGAGTTAAAATAGAATATCTTTAATGTATACTGTATGAAATAATTAGAGGCAAATAAATAAATTATATCGTAAGAGGAATGAATCGTATAGCACTTTATATTATGAATAATTTGTAATTCAATGTTATCGATATGAATGTAATCCTTAGGAAAGTTTTAGGTCAGAATTTAAGTTTATTTTAATAGGAGTTTATAATATTTCATATTACTTACAGTTATACAGGGTGGGGCAAAATAACGAGCGATTTTAAAAAGCCCGCGATTCGCGCCGTGTCATTCGGAGGTGGTAGCGACGCTATCGGCCATATTTCCTTGATATTAGCATTTAGTAACAATGGAGCGTTGGACCCCTCACCAGCCTGCGTACGCTGTTAAGGCGTTTTATGAAAATGATAATTCTTACATACGCGCACGTCGTGCCTTTCGAAATCATTTTAACATTAATAGCAATCAACCATTGCCGTCTGCCTGTGCCATTAAAAAATGGGTTAGGAGCTTTGAGGAAACTTCGTCAACGACAAAAAAGAAACCTGGTCGGCCAAAATCGGTGCGTCCGCCCAAGAATATCGACCGTGCAAGAACTGCTATTGAGCGAAGCCCGCGTCGTTCAGCTCGCCGGCATAGCACTACACTTGGGATTTCAGACCGAACTGTCAGACGAATATTACACAAGGATCTCCACCTTCATCCATACAAAATCCAAATCGTACAGGCTCTTATGTGAGTCGACAACGATTCTGTGAAGAGTTTTTAGATTTAATTAATCAACATGAGGATATTATAAACAACTTATGGATGAGTGACGAAGCCCATTTCCATTTATCCGGTTACGTCAATAAGCAGAACTTTAGATACTGGAGTGACGTAAATCCTAAACAAATGCATTAAGAACCCCTTCACTCCACAAAAGTTACTGTGTGGTGCGCTATGTGTTCAACGGGGTTCATAGGGCCTTACTTTTTTGAAAATGCTCGTGGCAATGCTGTGACAGTAACCTCACAAAGATACGCCGACATGTTGGAAAACTTTTTTGAACCACAGCTTGCACGCTACGAAGTTAACGAGGAAACATTTTTTCAACAAGATGGAGCAACCTCCCATACAGCCAGACAGAGTATGCATGAATATTGTTAACAGATTATTTCCAAATCATGTGATTTCTCGAAATGGGGACATCACCTGGCCTTCCCGTTCACCGGACTTCACACCGTGCGACTTTTTCTTGTGGAGGTACTTAAAAAGTAAAGTGTTTCAAGATAACCCACCACAAACAATTTCAGCCCTGAAAGAACGGATCCGACAGGAAGTGGAAAACATTCCCCTAGCAATGCTGCAAAATGTAATGAATAGTTTCAAAACACGATTGAAAGAATGTGTACGCCTGAACGGATGTCATCTTTCCGGAGTTATTTTTAAAAAATAAAATAATTAATGCTTTTTTATGTTCTTTGAGAAAATAATGAATTTATTCTTAAATATTGTTTTTCTTGTTTTTTGCAGCCTTTTTAAAATCGCTCGTTATTCTGCCTCACCCGTTACAATGTTAAATACTATGTTTGTAAAATATTCCATGTAAAATTAAATAGCAATTTATCAAGGGAAATGTTTATGTTTGGAACAATGGGAAAGGAGTGTTTCTTAAAATAGATTATAAAATGGTAAGGAAATGATGTAGAAGAAAGAGAAAAGTATTTTGGCGTTATTTGAATGACTATAATTGATTCATTTAAGCAAAATTATATAAGTAAAAATTATTCATAATTGATTAATTGATTAGATATGATAAACAATTTAATTAGAATATGGTAGTCATAAGTAGTAGAAAAGAAAAATATGGAAAACTAAGTAGTATTTTGACAGAAAAAGGAATTATGTTTAATTGTTTAGATTTTGCAGATGTAAATAATAGTACTTACGTGTATTGAATTACTTTATAACAAATTATAATGTTCATTTTTTACATTTATATTTTCAAAAACAAATCTGCTTTATTTAGTAGCTTAATACGTTTCACTTTGACAGTCTTGTTTTATGAAATTTGATTGGATATTATATATGAGGGTGCATTTAAAATTTTCTGAACCGCATTTTTTATACAAGCAAGTACGTATGTATTGTTCGCTGCAACAAAATAACAAACGAATGTTAAGAAAGTTCGAGCGATGTTATATTTGTCTATATTATTTGTTGGACGTAAAAGATATCTGACATGCAGATAACATCAAGTAGTGTTGAAGAAATTTAAAATAAATTAGTATTGCTATGGACAGTTAAATTAAAGAAGAGTGTCAATTAATTATCTAAATAAACTGCAAAAGTGATAAACGACTATTTAAATATTTAACAATTTAGATAAACATATGTAAGTGTTTGAAAAGTTTTATAAGAAAAGTTAAAATCCAAATGTCATATAGTATAGACTAAAAGAAAAATCGACTGAAAAAAGAATTTAAGCGAAAGAGGAACGAGCCATCTAATGGGAAGGAGATGTACCAGAAGAAGAGGAACATAGAGGAAAAAGAAAATCTAAAATCGATAAGACAGATAATTGTTATTTATAAATATTGTGTATAACGTAAATGTATTAAATAATTAAACTTAAAGATAAGGGATTAAATTCTAAAAATTTAAATAGCGTAATTTAAGAATGCAAATTTCGCAAGTATACACGGTTTTGGATCTGAGCAACCAAAAGCTGTTTCTAAGTTTATTTGGGGCGCTGAATCTGAATCTGCACTCCGTTTTTTGATATTGGTTCTAGTTTTCGAGATATTAAATAAACACATTTTTTACAATTTTTGACAATTAATCTCCATTTTATTCATTAAAAAGTGTTAAATTAGAAATGAAGAGCTGTCGAACTGAGTTGCTTGTACTGTTTGGGATCTGTTTCACGTATTAAAGTCCAACAGTTGTCGCTCATCATGCCCTCGTCCCAAAATCCTTGGTATTGTTTTTCGATTTTCGCCAAATCTTGTGGTTGAAATGGTAGTGGTTGAAATTCATCGGCAGACTAGTGAAGTGTATAGAGAAAACACTATAAGCGAAGAAATTTTAGAGGTTGTACTAAGGTTCATGACGAGGAGCATAGTGGGCGACAGTTGGTCTTTACTGAAAGCAAGAATTTGATGCAAAAGTTAGAGAAAACAAACGCTTTAGGATTTCGTCACTTTCTGATAAATTTACACAAATTTCAAGGAGTGTTCTTTATGATGTTTATGAAGTGGTAAATGGTGTGTTAGATTTCTATGAGGATGGAATTCAGAATCTGGTTCTTCTTATATCCAAACGACATTTATATAAAAAACACGCGTCATAATTATTATTAGAAATGCGATTATTTGAAATTAATTAAAGATTTACAATTAAATTTATTTGAGATAATTTATGAGCAATTCTTAAAAGTTTGAAAAGATATATGTGAGAAAAAGGAAAATGCAGTCACATAATAGTGATATTTCATTTAGTATTTTATGAAGGAAAATTTAATCATAACAAATGCATAAAGAGACAAAAGGTCTAAGCATGTAACTGAGTTTATCCTATGCTGTTTCGAAAAGAAGAGTACTGAGACTAGATATCTCATGCAGAAGTACAAATAATATCTTAAAAGTAAGTATAATATTTTTTAAGAGTTTAGTTTACAATAGTGTCAAGTTGTTAAAGTAAAATACATAAATTATAGAATTGAATCCAATTTAAAGTCTACCTAACACATGGATCAATAAGTCCCGAGACTAACAATGAAAACAACATTTTTTTTCCAAAATTTTTTTTATTCATCAACATGATCACCTTTTAGGGTGATACAATGGTTCCAACGCTTTTCCAATTTTTCAATACCATGTTTATAAAAAAATTTATCTTTCGCTTCAAAATAAGCTTCAGTTTCAGCGATGACCTCCTCATTTGAGCCAAATCTTTTTCCCTGGAGCATTTTTTTAAGATCAGCAAAGAGCCAGTAGTCACTGGGGGCTAAATCTGGCGAATATGGGGGGTGGGGAAGCAGATCAAAACCCAATTCGTTCAATTTTGCCATTGTTTTCATCGACTTGTGGCAGGGTGCATTGTCTTGGTGAAAAAGGATTTTTTTTCTCTGCATGTGCGGTCGTTTTTTTGCGATTTCCTCCTTCAAACGCACCAGTAAGTCAATATAATAATCACTGTTGATCGATTTACCTTTTTCGAGGTAGTCAATGAAAATCACGCCATGTGTATCCCAAAAAACTGACGCCAGGACTTTGCCAGCTGACTGCTGCGTTTTCAGACGTTTTGGACGGCTTTCGCCAGCTGTGCGCCACTCAGATGACTACCGCTTCGACTCTGGAGTGTAGTGATGTATCCATGTTTCGTCCATGGTCACGTAACGACGCAAGAAATCTTTTTTGTTGCGAGTAAATAGCGATAAACAGCTTTCTGAATCATCGACTCGTTGCTGTTTTTGTTCCATCGAAAGCAATCGCGGCACCCACTTGGAAAAAACCTTTTTCATGCTCAATTTTTCATGAAGGATAGTAAATACACTTCCACATGATATCTGTGTCATCTCAGCAATCTCACGGAGCTTCACTTTACGATCTTTCATTATAATTTTTGTCACTTCACTCACATTTCCCGGTGTAACGGCTTCCACAGGTCTACCCGAGCGTTCCGCGTCATTTGTGTCGGTACGACCACGTTTAAACTCGGCAAACCACCGACAAATCGTTGCTTTTGATGGACAAGAGTCCGGGTAACATTTTTCAATCCATTGTTTTGCTTGCGTGGTGTTTTTACCCATTAAAAAACAATGTTTTATCGGAACACGAAACTCGGTTTTTTCCATTGCTTAAACAAACTACAAAACGACTTCACTCCAACCTCGATAACTCAGCTGGTTCTGGTCCGATCGACTTAAAATTTTGACACGTTTCAAGCAAAGGTTAGTACTCTAGAAAGACGTGGTTACTGGTTTACTACGAGCGCCATCTATGGGTTAGTCTCGGGACTTATTGATCCATGTGTTAATTTCATAATAATACGTACACATATGTACATAGTTATAAGAAGTGTTTGAATTTGAAGTATCTAAATGGCAATATCATTTGAAAAAAGCTCCTAATGTTAATTTCATCATTTTATAATAGGGTGTGTGTATTTTATAAACTCATTATAACATTACAACTGAAAAATATAGTCGTCCCGTGTTCTACTGCCCTATTTGAGATGCTTATTTACATCCTCAGAATATTTACACGAAAATTTACTCTAGAAATAAAAAACAAAACTAACGCATAGTAAATATTTGCTCACTCATAACGAGAAGATGCTTCGCAAATATCTGTCTGCTTGTACTGGAATCTCCACTAATAGCAAGATATACAACAATTATGTACAAAGTGATAACTTCATAAATTACCACGTAATATTATTATTAGGCGTGTTGGTTACATTAATTCAATTTTATGCAGTTTTCGATTTGAATATACATTCGAACTGGTTCTGTCATGTCTCGGTATGAAAATAAACGAGTCTAATTAAAATATCAAAAGGAAAATCGCGTTCTGTGTCCTAAATGTGCCAAATAAATTAATCTTAATTCTATCGATAACCTTCACTTAATTACTTTCAATCTATTCCTATTTTAATAATAGTAATAATAATAACAATAATAACTATATCGTATGAGTCGTTTCAGCCACAAGATAGATACATAAATTTATAAAAAAAATGGTAAACACGCTAACGATCACTCATGGACAATGTTCTCACGGTTGCTTTTATTTTTAATGGAAAACTACTACAGTTGCGAGCAGTTTATATGCTAATGTCACGCCATGTTTCTATCGCCTTCTTACCTGTTTCGACTTTCTCGATGGAAAACGAAAGGAACATGCTCTATAAACTTTAAATCTCAGTAATTTCGCGTGTTATATATTTACATACCACAGGAATACCTTGTAATGCACAGATTATACTCAATGTGTAATTTAAATTTTTTTTACAGAGATATTTAATATCAAAATGCACATTAAAAGTTTTTAGAATTTCTGAACCTAGATACTAACAATAAATTTACCAGCTCATTTTAGTTTTCGTATTATATTATAAACGCAAAAATGTATTAAATGTGCTAGCAATGAAACATTTTCATATGACACCAAGAACTAGAAATATACAAGATCATTTAATAAAGCGGAATCTGTACCTAGTAGATAATTTATTTCAATGCATTTTTTGAAAATTGCCCACTAAAAAATTTAATTTTATTAGTGGAATGCTATGTTTATTATATTATTTTGCTAATGCATTGAAGAGCTTCAGAATACAGTCTGTATCACACAAAAGAGTGAATTTTCAGGGAAAATGTGTCCCAAAAAATTTGACAAAGGTTTTTTCTCATTTTGGTTTTCGTGTTTCAATTGAATTAGCATGTGATGACCTAAACGGCTAATCTAAAACTACAACCTTATTTGAGTATTTGGGCTCTTTTCAACGTTTAAAGGATTAACGTAATCTTACATATCAGCAGTTTTTCTACCACCCTTCAGAGTATCTTAAGAAGTTCATTTCTGTTATGAAATTGGTTTCCAAGTGTATGTTATCGCAAATGTCACAAATGACTTCATGCGTTAAGTCATATACTGTGAGGATGATATATCTTATTATTTTTCGTAAATTTAAATATGAAATATAACCAACTACGTTTAATAAATAAAGAAAATGTTTTCATAAGTACGTATGACCATATGAAATTACATCCAAACTTGCTATGCGAGTAAAGAAGCTATTCAATGTTACGTTTTTTCCCATAAGAATGCGTGAAAATATATCCTATTCGATATATTCAAAAAATATACTTTAGAAAAGCAATTAAATTAGATGAAATGCCAATTTTCGACAAATAAATCGTATTCAAACTGAAACGAGAAAAAATCTTAAAATAGAAGCAAGGAAAACTCTGATTTCTCACAATCTCTACACAATTACAACAAGAAGAAATCTAACAAAACTATTACAAGTTTAAGCTACTCAGCTCATATACATACATACTAACGAAAAATCGCTCCCGAACTTACAAGAAAATAACCAGTATGAAAAGCGTCGGGGCTATCATCCGCCTCCTTTGGTTAAACAATTCTTCCATTTCTAAATCAACCAATTTAACTAATAACATGTAATTAGAAAGAATAACATATACTAAAAATTTTAAACATTAAAATAAACGAGTTCACTACTCGAACGAAGTATAGAGAGTCTCAATACCGCGTTAAAAAAATAATGCTCTTTTAATGTATTACTAGAATGGAATAGTCTGTTTTATATGAAATTTAATTGTAGGCCAAGTGTGTGCTAACTCAAGTATTATTAGTTTAAATCCGAAGCAAAAAAGGCAGTTTATTTTAAACTGTATAAGAGAAAAATTTTCGGAAAAAATGAAAAAAAAAGGTGCGAGTACTAAGTAGAAAGACTAAAACATTATTATTTAAAATGCGTTGGAAAAAATAAGAAGCAATTACTTAATATTAAAAAAAGAATGGATAAGGGGAAACATTTTTCTTTTACTAAGCGGTATAGTAAATATTTTCGTTTTAGAATATGGTCTCGATACAAAGAACACAAAACCGACTAAAACTGTAAATAATGAACTCATTAGTTCAAAAAAGAACAACAAATATAACTTCTGGACTTCTTCAGAGACTTCTCGTCTCTGACATTGAAGTTTATCTTGCAGACGTTGAAATTTAAAAAAAAATCTCAACCGCGTGGTTTAACCTCTTCTTGAACTGATGAACTTTCAGTTTAAATCCAACAATGACAAGATCAACAGCACGTTGAGAATATTCCTTGCAGAGCGGACAAAACGTCGAAAAGTCAATCAAAAATGCCAGAGATGCGATACTAGAATGAAATATATTGAACTATGGATAATGGTCACAGAATTCTGCAATATTTAATTTCCTATCTATGTCCCTTACTGAAAACACTTCCTTGTTTCCATAATAAAAATGGTTAAGCTTTGACCGTTATTTTTCTTCATTTCTTGGTAAAAATTTCTAATTTTCCTGTTCTTAAATGTCTCTTATATTTTTTTTAGTTATTGTTACATATGATTTATTCAGCTCGGAAGTCTGAAAGAAACTGTGAACAACTTTTTTAAATATGTCTTTCCAATACTTAAAATTCAAGTTTTCTAAATGTTAAGATATGGGGTCTAATTAATTAATTAATGGGAGAGCGGGAAAGTTAATCAATACTCTTCCGCAAGCTACAATGTTTTTAGTGCCTATTTTCTCATCAGTGTGTCTTTTTATGTTAGTAATTCTCAATATATATACGAGCTGGATCGAGTAAAGCATACATAACTATCTTATATCTATCTTATCTCGTCAATGGATGGAAGTTGAATACAAAAAATTATTTATTTTGTTCATGAATAAGCTTAGTCAGAACGTGTTAATGAACCAAATAAAAAAGTTTTTAGATTTAACTTACATCCATTGAAAAGTTCGTAAATACAAGTAATTACCATATACATATTTCACAATGTATTGAAGTTTTATTTATAATTTTTCGTAATATGCATGTATTCATTTATTTGTCATGAAATGATTACTGTACAGAAGTGCAATTTATTCTTTAGATGTATGCGCGTGCAAAGCACACACCCTCAGTAGACACTAGAATGTGAATAATAATTTTGTTTTATTATATAATATTGCACAAATCTCGGCGAATTTAAGTTAAAGAACGCATGTTAATATTTCATATTAGAAATTGAAATATGCCATTTGTATAATTTTTGCAGTCTAACAATAATCGAAATACTTATTTCTTAAAACGCTTTTAACGCGATTAATTAAAAATAAAACCTTTTTTGAAACAATAATTCAAGACATAGTTTTAAAATTCTGAGAACCTGTTTTACCAATGATATTAGTCGGTGCTGCTTTAGCCACTTTGTGAATGCACACGTGTTTTGAAGTATTAATTTAGTCGTTATAGAAGACACTGTAAATTCTCAGAGTCGTTATTTTCTTTCTATAGAAGTGTAAGTTAAAACATTAATGGAAAACTGCCAACCTCTTAATATCTTTTCCAATTGTCTTATTCCATCGATAGCTTTGGTGTTGGCATTTCTCCTCTGTCAACTTCCACTTTAAGTCCAGCGTTCGGTTTGTCACTTTGCTTTTTCTCCAACCATTTTGTATCTTCAGAAGAGGCTTCCGATATTCTAGAAGTTGATCGGTGGAGCCTTTTGAACTTAATCTAACCTTTGTGTAGGTTAACACTCGTACTTCTAATAAGAACCGTTATTACATAAGACAATAATAGACTAGATGTAAGCGCTGAATAATGTAGAACTGCCAACTTTTTCGTAAATAAGAACTGCTATTATACAAGACCTAAAGCGTTGCTAATGATGCATGGAACTGGTAAGAGTCTTGATTCTAATGGTCTGGCTATAAATGTTGAATAACATAAAATTTCCTTCTTCTTTTCACCTGTCACTTCTATTTCAAGTCCAAAGTTCTGTTTATCACGTCTAAGACTTTTACTTTGGTTTATATTCACCCATTTCGTATCTATAAAGAGGCTTTTAAAATGTTAAAAATTGATCTATGGAGTTTTTCGAACATAATCTAAACTTTGTGTGCGTCATGTCTTAACTGCTGTTATACAAACCTGAAGTATTGATCATATTATTTAGGACTGATACGAGCTTTATTTCTTATAGTCTGACTATAAATGTTCAATAAAGTTGTCAAACTGTCAATATCTTTTCCAATTTCCTTATTCCATTGTTAGTTTTGGTGTTGTTTGTTTTTACCTATCAGCTTCTGTTTAAAGTCTTTCGTTTGACTTATTACATATATGACCATTACTTTGCTTTTTATCCATCACTTTTCATCTTTTTAAGAACGACTTGATCTGGGAAGCCTTTCTAACTTAATCTAAGCTTTGTGTAGGTCGATGTTTAACTTACTAAATAACAAATGTTTTATGTACGATTTGAAGCGTTGCTCTGGTTATTTAAGATTGATGATGATAATAGTCTGTCTACTATATTGGATAATGGAAGTCGATCTGGTGCTTACGTGATCTATTCCTTATTCCATTATTAGTCTAACGACCTGTCAACTTCTATTTCAAATCTACTAAGCAGCTGATTACATCTGCACCTTGGTTTTGACTGACGTTTCCACTCACTAATTAAGAGCTTTTAGTAAACAAAAACTGAAACGTCGCTCATATAATTCAGGGCTGGATCTAATAATCTGACTATTATATTGAATAATATAAAAACTATCACTTATTCTCTTTCCTTAATGAATATGGTTTTTACAATTTTTGTTGTTGATCTTCGCATTGTTCGTTATAACTTCTCTTCTTTTCTATTCAATTCGTGTGTAGGTCCACGTTTTTACTTCTAAATATAGACCATTAGTATATAAGAACTGAAACGTTGCTCATGTTATTTAGAAATGGTAGACTTTTATTCTAATAATCTGGCTACAATGTTGAATAATAAAAACCTCCTTTTGGAGATCTTACACATAATTATTAACACATAAGTAAGAACAATATCAGTCATATGGTGTGTCAAAAGTATTTTATTTAAACTGTTCCATCTTATTTTTCATACTAGTCCAGTCTTCGTGTAATCATCGAGCTTGCATGCGGTACTAGAGGGCGTAACAAATTTTTGTGTAAAGTATCAAAAGTATCCTAGGTTGACAATGTTATTACATTGCTATTGTATGCATTTTGTGTTTTAGTTTTATGTAAATCACCATTTTATTCGTACAGTACCATTATCTATTTTTAACATTCCTTTTCTTGTAGCATCTTAACATTTTGAATGGTTTGTCAAGAGCTTTAGATTTGCCTAAGATCAGTAACCTTTTAAAGATTAATTATAAGTGTTGTAGGGTACACTTTTTTCTTTTAATATTCTACAGAGTTTCTAAACGCACTGATTTCTAAATATATAGGGAATATGTAGACTCTAAAAAATGAAAAATAGAAGCTTCGTCGTTTAATTTAAACAAATTATATATATATATATATATATATATATATATATATATTAAATTTAGTTATTTATTACTATCAGAACTGGATTTTATATATTTCCCATCGAAATTTTTTGAAATTTGTAAAGCTTTTTTCATGACATCTGTAATACACACTCTTGTCTATTAAACGTTTGTCTAGATTTCAATCGAAAACAAGTGCCATTACAGCTGTTTACTTATTAGATAGTGGATAAACAAGACCTGAAATGGTTCAACGATTACATGGGAATATTTGTTGTCTCTGCAGAATCGAAGAGCACTGTTCAAAACTGATCGAACGTCCCTAGAAGATGATTCCTGTAGTACTGCAGTAAACACTAACTTTCTGTACGGTCGTTTGGAATCGAATAGGGTTTTAGCTCGTTAGATATTTCTGTTGCTGGTGCACAGTAGAAACTTCGCAGATCTGGCACTTGTCAACTTAAGAATGGTTAGTTATAGTAATTTATTATTGCAGCGAATAATAACCTATGAAATATTGATTTAGTCTGTAAGCAAAAAGTCTATATAAAGAGTGGTCCAATTTAAAAAGAAAGATCTCCGTTTAAAGCGCATCCAGTTCCAGCTGTTGGCAAGGTAATGATTAATGCGTTTTTGAATTGTGAACGAGATAATCTGCCTAGAACATCTATTAAAGGAATTGCTATCAACGTAGAATATCATTCTTTTATCCAAGTCATTTAGAGAAATTCTTTTCGAAAAAGCATACCGAAAAATTGTATAGGAAACCATTACTGAAGCAGATTGACGCCAAGAAAACATATCGTTCTTCTAACTATGGAAATTTAATTGAATTTCGTGCGAAGTTACTTTCTGATCGAACTTATTCGTCAAATTTGGCACCCAGGCTCTGCATGGTGTGCGAATTCAAAACTTAAACGACGTACAAGAAGCTGTAAACTAGTAGATAAAAAGAATACCCAAAAAATGTTTTTTTTGAAGGTGACAACTAATTTAACACTGAGACAAAAGCATGGAGTTAAAGGGGATTTGTATTGAAAAATTTAAATGCAATACATATATGTACATTAAAATTAATAAAATAAAGAAATTAAAATACGATGTTCAGAACTTTGGAAACTTCCAGTAGCAACGTGTAATTAGTACAGAAATAGGATATTAGAGTTAGATAAAACGATTTTTCATGGTTACGATAAAAGAAGTCGAATTTTATTAAATATAAGCGTGCTCTAATTAGTCTACGTTTCTACTTTCGGAGAAATTATACTGCTTTCAAAATATAACTTTCTTTTAAATACATAGTTTCATTATCCTAAATGTTGATGAATAGATCAATAAAAATATCTATTTCCCAATCTATATACGCTGATGTAAAAAATAATAAATGTGTTTTGTCATTGCATATTTACACACTCTAATTATGTACGAAATCAGAAAAAAAAAGATATCATTAAAAAAGTAACTGGAACGAGAGGTTAACAATAGTTTTCATTACTTTTTAATTACAGGTGCTCGCTTTGCAGACCTGGTTACGCAATACCACTATCACTTTTTATAAAGTGTAGATACTAATTTATATCATAACAATATAATATTAGAATTTCAACCAGCAACGATATGTAAAAGACCCATTCATGTATAATAAGAAACTATTACACCTATTTAAATGATATTTGGTTCAGCTATTACAGAAATTTATTTTAGATTAGACTTTAGGATAAAATTAATAATTTTTTAGGGGAATTAGGAACGAAAATAATATAGTATACAAGCTCACACCCAGTTACTGGAATTATCAAAAGAACAAATTACTTACTTATAGAATATTCTTTGACTCTTAGCCCATGTAAGGAGTAATAATTATAATTTTGATAAAATCAAAATCCATTAATTTCCCGAAAAATAATGTCACATTTTAATTCACCCTAAAATCTGTCACCACCAATGGATTTGAGGTTGAAAATTAGATTTGTTAGATTATTTTCCGTTCATTTCTCAGGTCACTGCTTCTTCTAACAGCATCAAAGATGATCCGGAATAGGGGTTTTAAAGATGCGACGATATGCATACACTGAGTTTAAAAGCAATTTAACAAAATAGATAATAGATAGATAGGTAGATAGATAATAGATTTTGCTTAGCAAAAGCATAAACAAATGCAAAGAAATTAAATAACTTGAATTTTATAATTGCTACAACCAAAAGAAATTTTTTAGTAGAAACGCCGAATTTTTACTTCCCGGATCACCAAATACGTGCGGTAAGTGTTTTATAGTGTCTTAAAAGTAGTACGAGGGAGCGTTTTTATATTCGCGGAATAAGCGGGTTGTAGAGGGGTGAGTAGGCGCATTGCCTGTGCAGCGACTCATGATTAGTATAAATACGAAGTTTCATTTTTATTAGACAGTTAGTCTTTGAGCTATCGTCAACCAAGTAACATAATCAGGAGTGAAAAGTGAAATATGGAAAAAATCGAATATCGTGCCGTAATAAAGTTCCTTACCAGGCAAGGAAAATCAGTCGCGACCATAATGAATGAGATGTTATTGGTTTACGGCGACTCTTGTCCAGGAAAAACCATGGTGTACAAGTGGCATAGTTTATTTAAACAAGGAAGGGAATCCCTTGAAGACGACCCGAGGCCGGGCAGGAGCATTGATGTGACCACGCCAGCACTTATCCAAAAAGTTGAACAAATTGTACTCGAAGATGCTCGACTAAAGAAGAAACAACTCGCAGAAATGGTTGGAGTATCCGATACAACAATTTTTAAAATCCTACACGATCATCTCGGCATGTCTAAGGTCAGCGCAAGATGGGTGCCGAGAATGCTCACGCCGCCGCAAAAACAACAGCGCGTAGAGTGTTCGCGTGCATTTTTGGACCTCTGTAATGAAGACAAGGATGGTGTATTGAGTGGAATTGTTACTGGAGACGAAACTTGGGTTCATCATTATGAACCTGAGTCCAAACAAGACTCCATGCAGTGGCATAAAAAGGGCACAGCACCTCCCAAGAAATTTAAAATGTCACAATCAGCTGGGAAACTCATGGCAGCGGTATTTTGGGACTCGGAAGGAATATTGTTGATTGATTATAAAGATAAAGGTGTTTTTATAACCGGAGAATATTACGCTTCAATATTAGAGCGACTAAAAGAAGCCATTAAAGAGAAAAGACGGGGAAAATTGACAAAAGGTGTTCTGCTTTTGCACGACAACGCGCCCGTCCACAAGAGCCGCGTTGCGTTAGCTGCCCTGCATAAGGTGGGCTTCGAAATTGTGAATCACCCACCCTACAGCCCAGACCTGGCACCGAGTGATTATTACCTGTTTCTGAAAATGAAAAAAGAGCTGCGGGGTAAAAAATTTACTGCCGATGATGAAGTCAAGGAGGCAGTTTCGGCGTATTTTGCAGATAAAGAGAAATCATATTTTTATGAGGGTATAAATAAATTAATTGAAAGATGTGAAAAATGTATCCGTCTTGCAGGTGAATATATTGAAAAAGAAAAATAATTTGTTTTTTTTATTTCCACCCCTTGTACCCCATTCCGCGAATATAAAAACGCTCCCTCGTACAATGTACTAAAACACAACCGTATGTCTTCGACACATATTTGGAGACACTGCTGGGAAGGGAAAAGCCGATGTCTCTACTTATTAGGCAAATAATTAATAGTGGCAAACTATATGTCTTGTTTGGGGTTGGTGTTCGTCTTAGATTGGTACACATATATCAATAAGTGGCAGTTTTCAGAAACAGGTGATAACAAAATATACCTGTGTCATAAGTACATTTTAACACAGCTATGACTTCTATGATACTTACTCATAGCTTAATCTCAATGTTTGGGTTTATAAGAATCATAATTTCCAGGGTTTGTTTTATTCTGTCGTGTCGGTTTACTTCATTTTGCCAGCAAATAATTGTGCTTGTTTATAAGTTTCCTTTTAGTGTCAAGTTTTTTCAGCGCGTGGATCAACCGTTATTCCTACAATGGTTCTTCTATACAATATTGTTACAAAATTCACGCGAAATATAGACAGATAAATTAATCAATTAAACACCATTAACTAAAACAATTAATTATTCTTGGCAAAAATATGGAATGGCAAAGACAATTTAACGCAGATGCTCCACATTGATATTCCCTGTATTGTCCACCTTTCAATTAGCTCGAATAGTATGTTTCTTTCGTCAAATTCCCTACTTAGTTATAAATAGGTATTTAACCTTTTCTCGTGATAAATTCATCTTTTTGCAAAATATCTGTGGAGAAAAAACTACGTCTTTTTAGATTGATTGACTGCGCCATAACACCACGAGTCTAGCGGGGAATTAACACAGATTGTAATATGGGCTAAATATAGATTTATATGACAAAGCACATGATTATGCTCTACTAAAACGCTAAAGGTGGGAAGAAGAAGAGATGAGAATATTACACTTAGGCGCTTCGAATGCAGAAGGAAAAGTAAAACAGAATCGAGCGATTGGGTCTTCAACCACCGGAGGGAAGAAAATGTTTTCTTCCTTTAGTCTGCCTTCACAGTTAAAAATCCGTTCTTTTATGTTACTAGGACCAAGGGAAAAAGTTGTGGTGTATGTTAGCAGCTACACAACAAGTGCTAATGAAGTTCGTTACAAGCACAGCTTTTAACGAAAATTGAGTTGCATCTTGTTTTATACAAAATTCCTCCCCAATAAAAATTAATTAAATTTTAATTGAATTAGTCATAGACAACACTTTAGATCATCTTTTTGAGATATTATTAAGAGTGAGATTACTTGAGGTGGCCATAAAGTCTATTTCACTGCGACTTTTCCTAAATTATGATCCTAATGTTTCTGTGGAGCCTCTTGGCTGCTTTGTCTCTACCTGTTGAAGCTAATCTTGGTTACGGCTCTTTTAATTTCTATGTACACTTCGATTGCTGTCACTAGCTTTTGCATTTTAAACTTAGAAATACCAAACCTAGCTGATTAGATCTACCTGCCGGATATCGGAACCCAATCGTATTAAGTATTCGAAATTTTGTAAAAAGTTGCAAATGGAAAACCGAAATATGCATTTTCGTCATATTTTATTTTTTTTACATAAACGGAACGTTAATCTTGTGAAAAGTTGTGTAAAGTTAACAATGTCAATGTCAGTGATTGTTCATGAACGGCACACGTGAACGTTAAACATCCATCGTTCAAGCGTTCTCGATAATACGGAAAAATTAAAATACGTTAGCACGCTCGATGTTTTGGTTCAGAAGAAATTCACTTAACGGTGCGTGTAATTATCTGCGATATGCTTCTTGAACGTGAGGAAAATAATTCTTTCTTAAAGCTTTTGATAACTGATGACCAGAAGTAGATTGTTTATAACAATTTGGTACTGACCTGAAGATTCGTCTCGAACATCATTAAAACCAGATATTTATCAGAAAAAAGGTATTATGAGACTATAAGGCGTCGTATTTTAGCTCAACCCTTTATTGTCGATAATTGGCCTGAACGAATTTATTATTTAGAAATTTCCCAAGCTTGTTAATTGTGAAGGAGTGATGTTTCATCATAACAACGTAAATACGAGGCACAAGTTTGATCGCCCGTCAAAATTATTCAATCTTAAATGGGATATGTTGCTACACCCACCATACTTGCCGGACTTTGCGCCTTCACACATCCACTTGTTTCGTTCTCACTCCTTGCGTAATGTAACAATGAACTCAGATGGGAGGTCTTTGTTGAAGTTCACCAAAATATGGTAAAAGCTTATCGAAGAAAACGGACAATATATAATTGATTGTTCTTTTTTATATTAATAGAACATAAAAAAATACGCCATAGCCTCTCTAACATCCCAGAATAGTTAACCAATTTTATTACTTCTTCACAGTAGCGATGGATTCTTTTACACTTATTTCGTTATAAATCAGAATATGAACACGAATATCTATGAATTCGTCAAGTTAAAACATGTAGCAGTCGCATATAATTCAATACATTTCAGTATATAAAATGCTTTCTAAAAACTTAATGCCGAAGTAAACTAGTTTAGAGCGTGTCGTTTATTAGAGCGTTTTTTCATCTCTTGATATTCCTTTTTACCTGTTTGTCAGTTACAGCTCTCGGTCTCTGAGCTCATCGGTTCTTATGAATTATGTATGCATTTTACATGGTAGTACATAGTTATGATAATTGCTACAAATCTCGCACTAATTACAAATGATTTTATCAGAACTGTCTCTGTGAAAATTCACAACAATACGTGTTCGTCATGTATTTACTTGTACTATCATGAATATTAACTGGGAGAAAAGCAGCTGAAAATACTATTACAAATCCTATTGACTATTTATATATGGCGTAAGCATACGTGTTTTCGCACGAATATTTCTTATTTTAGAAATGGTAAGTAATTAGCACTCCACACAAAGCATTTGTGTTCGGAAACATCAATTTTGATATCTTGTTTCCTGAGAACTTCATTCCGTGATTAACCGTTTAGTTAGTTTCAACTTTTAAATAAAACAACTCAGTAAATAAGTTTTAATTGTCTCGTTCCGTTTTACATTTTTATTACTTAGGCATGCTGTTTATTAGAATTGTGGGTATTACGTGTGATGTAGTTGAACGTTGATATTTCAAAACGGGTAGGTAGCGATTTAGAACAGGAATTAAGACGGCCCTGCTGATAGCTGAGTGATAAATTACTGGCTTATCATGCTGAGGGTCTCGGAAACGAGTTTAATGGGCTACTGTCTGGTAAAGTTTTTGTGGTTTTCCTCTCTCGTTTAAGCGAATGCTGACAGCCAAAAATCTTAAGTCGCACACGAGCGTGGGTGCAATAATAACTCTTGGCCTGCCAATGTCCCCTATAATTAGCGTTAAGCTGTTGAGGGATGTAAAGGCATGGATTATTATTACTACTAAGAGTATTAGACAATTTAGATTCCCCTGATTAATATTGATATTCACATGTCGGATTGGCTAAGTAAAATTTAATTTTTTCTATTGATTTGAAAATAAAAATCTCTGCCAAGCACTAAGACATGAACATTTTTTTTGAAACTAAGTTTTGGAACCAATGTACGTTTCGAGAGTGCCTTTGACTTATTCTTCTTTATATAATTCTTTTTGCTCGAAAAGAAGAAAGAAATGAAAATTCGTTAGAAATCAGATTGATTAATATAATTGATACTGTGGAACTTAATAGTTAAAATCCTTAAGCTTTGAAATTGTCGTTTGGGATATGTGAGATCTTATATTATCGCATAGTAGGAATAGATTTCTATCAGATTATACGAACTGGACGTCATATTTTCAATTTGCCGTGAATTTTTACGAGTTGCCATAATTCTCTGTGAATAAAATAATCTCAGAGTTTCGTTTTCATTTTATTATAGAGTTATTCTCCTTCATAATCGCCATTTTTGGCAAATGTAATCGGTCTAGAAAATGTCAGTCGATTCAGTTTATTTTTCTGAGAGTCTATGATAGTGTTTTTGCTTAAATTTTTGACATCGTTTGCATCATAAAGCTGACATGGCACTGTATTATAGTTACCATTTAATCCGTCTACAAGCTTTCTTAAGGTTTTGATTTGGATATCCCTTCACTAGTTTTTAACAGTCCATTGTCGCCAAAGATTTCAAACTTAATTTGTGATTTAGTTTTAGATCTTATGTCACTATGTTCAGGTACGGTAGCCCCATTATAAACTCTATTTCTGTTACGAGTTGGGGCTACGACACTCTTTCTAAGTTTAAACTCGTATTGCATTGTAATGCGTATTTCTCTCGCACTCATCTTGTGTCGTTCCAAAAAAAAAGTAAAATTTAAATTACGAAGTAGTATCCAAAAGCTCCCGAAATATAGATATAAATAGAATTGTAGAATAATAGGATTTAATTCATCTTCATCTTCGAAGTTACCCCTTTGGGAATGCAACACTGATTCAAGTACACCTGCCATAAAAGGAATGCATTCTGGTTTTGCTAACGTGTTGGCGATTGAATTTGAAGGTCTTCTATAATGTCAAACCTCCGCCCCTTCAATTGGATTTTCATCTTTGAAAAGAGGAATAAGTTACAAGGGGCCATATCAGACGAGAACGTTGGATGAAAAGGAATGGCATTATTTTTAATAAAAACTTCTGCTAGTATTTTGCCAGTGGTGGCACGAAGTTTATCTACTTCTACTTTTCCAAACAACAATGGAACATGTTGTTTAAGACAGAACGTATTCCTGTTCGGAATTCAGTTTGTATGTGTGGAAAATTATTGTTTTACACCAAGAGGGTCATAGTCAAGTGAAAATATCAAAGACAGTGAGATGTTCCCGATATGCCGTGCAACAAAAATAAAAAAATGACTGAGACCGGCAGTGTAAGTGATAGACAAAAGAGTGGGCGCCCAAAAAAGTTCAGTAAAGCTGATGGACAGTTTTTAAAAGTTAGTTCCATAAGAAATCGTAAGAAAGTTAGAGCAGAACTAGTTCAAGATCTTGCGCGAACATCTAGTACTTCAATATGTGCTTCAACAGTAAGACGATACTTGCTCAGATCAGGCTTGAGGAGATATGTGGCCGTGAGAAAACCTTTACTGCGACGAGGTAATAGAGGGAAACAACTAAAATATGCCAGAGACCGCAAAACTTGGGGATATAATGAGTGACGACAAGTACTATGGACTGACGAATCTAAATATTACTTATTTGGAACGAACAGACGTCAGTATGTTAGACGACACCCTGGTGAATGGTTATTGGAAACACGTTTACACACTACTATAAAGCATAGAGGAGGCTTTATCCAAGTTTGGAGTTGTATTTCGGCAGCAGGTTTGTGTGAAATTGTAGAAATAGAGGGAAATTTAACTGTGAGAAATACAGAACACTATTAGAAGAACATGCCATACTATCAGGACAGCGACTTATTGGCAATAATTTCATTCTTCAGCAAGATAATGATCCCAAGCATGCCTCAAAAGTTGTGAAAACTTATTTAACACAGCAGGAAGCAAGGGTATTGCAGACTTAGATATGGCCACCTCAAAGTCTTGACTTAAATATTATTGAGCATGTGTAGGATTATCTTCACAGAAGAAAGTGTGAAAGGGGGTCAAAGAACAGAAATGAACTGTGGAACATACTACAGGAACAGTGGTACAACATTCCTGAAAATTTCATTAATTCATTAGTGGACAGCCTACCAAGAATAATGCAGGATACTATAAAAAATAAAAGTGGTCATACAAAATATTGAAAGTTGTTTATGTTTAAATATCGATATGTGTTAGTTTATATACATTAAAAAAATTCCAACTTGTGTAAGATTATTATTTATCCTCTATAATAGTTTCCTCTAAAATTCAAGACAGTGATACTTTCTTTTGCATTTGTATTTAGACACAAATGTGAAAAAAAAATTAGAAAAAGGCATTTTTGGCCAATTCGTACTTCTATTATTCAAGAATTAATTCGCGACTGTTGATTCAAACAATTATTTTATGCGCCCTGTAACTCCGACTTGTTCCCATTAAATAAATTAAAAGATTGGTTTTTAAATAAGAGTTAGTCATTTTACTAAAATTGTTGTAGACATTACCAACTTATAGGAAGAAAATGTGTATGCACTTTTATGCATTAACGATGTTAAGTTAATCTTCTCCTAACGAGAAATTTAAAATTGCATTTCTGAATTAACTTAATCTAAAATTATAAAAGGCGGAAAAGAACGGCAAGAACATAATTAGATATAGAAATATGTGAATTATGCTAGTCTTTCATTTAGTTACAGTGTGACATGCCAAAAAGATAAAATCTATTCTCCAACCTGTTACTAACATTATTTATTGAACATAGCGTTTTTAAATACTTACTGCGTAGAGTCTTTTCGTTATATTGTATTTTACATATAATACATACATCAATAGCGTGGTACTTCGAAATATATTTTGGAAAACGTAATTCCTAATTTCGTATGGTGATTAACAATAAAAATACATTTACAATGAGGCGCGTACAGGCAACACAACAAAAATATGATCGGCCGCACCGGTCAAAGCGCAAAGAGAACAAAAATATATGTGGAAAAAGAAATACGACGATGATAAATTTACAGACGTTTTTTTTTTCTTTCGTTTAGCTGGTAATAGAAAACTAAAATATGAGGAGGACTTTTCTCTAATTATGTTTGATTTATGGGCTATATTTACATAATTTTGATTTGTGTCTTGGAAGATGATTACATTCCAATTTTATGACGTTATAATTTTCTTATTCTGATGTATGCGCGTTTCTTTTTCTTGAAATTGGCCTTTCTCGCTCCTTTTTGAACTTCAATTTATGCCCTGCTTATTCCATGTAATTATTATTATTACCTATTTTTCTTCCTACATCAAAACTAAATGTCCACCGAACATGTTATTATCTCATTATTATGCGGAATCTGTAAAGGAATTGTACGCGTCAAAAAAAAAAATTTTAAGGTATTATATATGGAAAAACGCCAGTTCCAAAATATCCCGCTTAGCAAAGTCTAGTCAAGAACATAGATCATATTGGTACAAGATTAATCGTTAAATTTAAGCCACTTCTAATCTAGTATTTAGACATGGATATTATACTTTTTGTTGGATACATAACCGAATTTATATAAGCATAAGAGTTTATTAAACTATAGAATTCCTAGCTGATTAGTTTTTACAAGTTGTTTATTTAAATATTTATAACGGTAAATAGAATACTTTTATTAAACCTATATGAATATGCCAAAATTTGCTGATGGACTACATTTTGAGCAATTCTAGTTCCGTCAATTTTCTACCGTACATTACCTTTTCTAATTGTTAAACAAGATCCATTTTAGGTAGATATATCAAGGAATTATAAATTTTCAAACAATTCTTTTAAGGCCTAGTAATTATACTTTTATATAATAGCTGTTACTTTATATATTCTAATTTAATACGCCGATAATTGTGTGCTAGAAGTTAATGCTAGTATTTCAACTTAAATAATGTCTTTATTTCGCCAGCTCATTCATGTAGTGAAATATACGAGGTGTGGTAATTAAATAACGAGACTGGTGTGTGAAATGTTATTTATTGCGAATAAGCTTATATTTAACTTTTATCCCCTTCAACATACTCTCCTCCCCTACCTATATACCGAAGTATCCATTGCTCAAAAGATGCTGTACTTCATCAGATGTCAGCTTCTTCAACAAGTCTGTCGGTTTTGCTTTTACATGTTTAACAGACTGAAAATATATTGCTTTTCATTCACTTTTCACCTTTAGGAATAGATAGAAGTCACATGGTGCGAGGATGATGAAGTACAGCAGTGTGCTTGTTCACTAAAAAGTGCTTCACAAATAGGGCATTGTTAGCTGGTGCGTTGTCCTGGTGCAGAATCCACGAGTTGTTCTTCCACAAATCCGATCTTTTCTTCTTACTCTTTCCCTCTGTTTGGTTATGACTTCTTTGTAGTATTTCTGATTAATGGTTTGACCCTCAGGCACTCAGCCCTCATGACAACATCCTTGATACCGAAAAAAACGATTAGCATTACCTTCAATTTCGACTTGCTCATTCGTGCTTTTTTCTCTCTTGGCGATTCGGCAGCCTTCCAATGTATCAATTGACGCTTCGTTTCTGCCTCAAACTGGAAAATTAAGTTTCATCACATGTGATGATTTTTATTAGTAAGTTTGGTTCTTCTGTGAGTCGTTCCATGACGTCAGAGCAAATATTTAGCCGATTGTCTTTTTGTTACTGAGCCAGGTTTTTCGCTACCATTTCTGCACAAACTTTTGTCATGTTTAATTCATCATGCAATATCTGTCTTACTGTTTCTTTCTTAATGTTTACCATAGTTTTGTTAAAATTTGACGTAGAAGTGCGTTGAGAGTGCTATTGATACATGATTTTTATAGATGAGGAATTGTTTTGCACTTTGATAATCGTGTTGAACTTTAATTCATCTGAATAATCGTTCCCGAATAGTGCATTAGAAATACTCAGCACAGGTTCTGGTCTAATTTATACTGAAGCTCGGGAAAGCTTATCAGCCCTTTTGTTTTGTCTGATCTCTCGGTGTCCTGACCTAGACGTGACTGATTCAGTAGTCCTAATACAGCACGACAATCGGTAAGAATGTATGCCTTCCTCATTCATCTATTGGGTCTGGGAAAAAGTTCGTGGCGTTTTTTAGTAAAACTCAACTGGTCCCCGCATGGCGCGTGGACGAATTGATTTAAACCGAATATGCTCCATTATTATCGACAATGTTTCGCCATTTTTTTGGTAGATCCATGATCCCATCGGTGAAAAACTTCTGTGGTTTCTGGTCGAAAAACTGAATCAAGTACTTTTCACAGGCTTCTTTTGAAACCAACTTAATTCCATTGAGAGAGTTCTGCAGAGATCGAAACAGATGATAGTCAGAGGGTGCTATATCCGGACTGTAAGGTGGGTGCATCAAAACTTCCCAACCAAACTCTCTCAATTTTTGACGGGTCATCAAAGAAGTGTGTGGTCGGGCGTTGTCATGATGGAAGACAACACCTTTCCTATTAATCAATTCGGGCCGTTTTCTTTCAATCACTTGGCGTAATCTCTCTAGTTGTGCACAGTAGAGTTGAGAATCAATCGTCTGACCAGTTGGAAGTAGCTCGTAGTGGACGATTCCCCTCCAGTCCCACCATACACACAGCATCACTTTTTTTGGCGTCAATGTTGGCTTAGCGAACGCTTGTGACGGCTCACCATCCTTTATCCACGATCTTTTACGCTTCCGATTATCGTACGTAATCCATTTTTCATCTCCGGTTATTAAACGTTTCAGAAACGGCTCGATTTCATTCCGTTTCAGCAGCGCATCGCAGATGTTAATTCGGTCAATCATGTTTTTCACGCTCAACTCATGAGGAACCCATACGTCAAGCTTTTTTTTGTAACCAGCTTTGTGTAAATGGTTCAAAACAGTTTTGTGGTCAATGCCTAGCTCCATGCCAATATCGACACTGCTGATATGCTTATCTTGTTGGACTTTTTCAAGAATTTCATCAGATTTTTCAGTGATTGGACGACCGGAGCGTGACTCATCTTTCACATTGAAATTTCCAGAACGAAAGCGAGCGAACCATTTCCGCGCAACAGATTTCGATAAAGTACCTTCACCGTAGACAGCACAAATTTTATCACAAGCCTGCGCAGCGTTCTTCCCCTTATCATAATAATATTCTTTCTACACACGCACGCTTTGTTGCCGACATGCGAGATAGACGCGTTCTCGTTCTGTTGTTCAAATACATTCGTGTGTTGTTCGAGAAGTTGATAGTGATAAATGAAGAGTGAATAAGCATTGCCTCGAGAAAGGGAAACAGATTGCGAATGCATAATCCGGCTTCTTATATTCCAATTATGCTCTTAAGTTCAAACTCATTAGAGCGCACTGGAATTAAAAAAGCTATAAGAATATTTTATAGTGGCACTTAGATAAATAATGCCAGTAGAAAAACAAAGATATTTTCTAGTTCATTGCAAATGCTAACATATCTTGCTAAAACTTTTATCGTTTGTTAGGACGGACAAAATACAATGAAAATTTGACTAAAATATACCAACTTTATACATTTATTTATGGCGACCGGTATATAAGTTGCGATATGCTTATAATGTTAATCATTATAAACAATTTTGGTAATATTTCTATTAAAAATGTATTGACAATTATTACTATTTCAATTTGCTATTGTAGACTTGATGTACCTGTTTTTTTCATGGTAATAAACGACGCGTTTATGCCAAGCTTGTTGACTAACTTATATTTAGTGCCTAATCAAAGTGCTCTTATCAAAATTAATTCTTAAGTTTTAAATGTGAAGCCAAATTGTTTTTCGAAGAATAACGATAACTACTCCGTCTTTTTAACTTTTTATTCCAAAACAGAAATTCCTCTGTAAAAGTGCCATTAGTGTCATGTTGTAAAAACCGCCTAATTATTAACGCGATTCTCCCGAAACAATTTCCATCAGCAATTAAAAATATTAAATGCTCTTTCTGTTCTGAGTAAACCCTAGAATTATGTACTTATTTGAGTTCGTTGCGACCATCATTGCCACCTCACCTGAGAGTCCGTCCGACTATCGGTAAGACCGTTGCCTGGTCAGATCGACGACATCTCGAACTGGCAAGATGTCGCAAAAAGTCGTCTCATTTTACCAATTATTAATGATAATAAAATTCGGCTGTAGAATAAATAATTAATTTATATGTCTCCCGAGTATTGTGTGTTAATGATCGTGCTGTTGGAGTGGTCCGTGGAAAAAACCGAGACGGGAACGCTCGCAGTGATCCCCGTTAGTGATAATTCTTCCGAACTATCGCCAACATGAGGACCTATTAGCCCGGAATAATAATTACGCCTTGATCACGATGTTAAACTTACGAAGAACGAATCTGAGAAGTAAGTGCTCTTCTCGAGTACAGTCTCCTCTAAGTAATGAGACGATTATAAATTTAAAATCCTTTTGTGTTTCAAATAAGGTAGTACTTTATATTAGTGATAACGATATTTTATCTTTTAGGAAGTAAGTGCATGTATACATTAAAAAAATCGAAGTAAATGTTTTAAAAAAATCCAGAAAGTTTATCATTTGAGCCGTTGTATTATACAACGGCTCACTACTCTACAATCCAAGAAGTATTCTATCTGCTTATTTTTTTCTAATTTTGTTCATATTTGCACACTATATAATACAATAATGGCACAATAGCAAAATGCATATATTCAGAATGTTTCAGAAAGAATAGTAAATATTTTAGGAGGTGATAGTATGAAGTACTTTGATAAAGAAAAAATCATATAAACATACATCCAATTGTTAATGGTTTTAGAGGTACTGTTTGAATGTTACCTACAAAAATACTTGCAGAAGGTATTAAGCAAAGGCAAACGGCTTCTCGATTGCATTTATTAATTATTTAAATTGAATAAAATACAGGAATAATTAAGTTCAATGTTGATATTCAAAATTCCCACCACCGACCGCAGTGCAGTTTCGAAATCCATTGACAATACCACGTGCAGCTCTTCTGAGGTCGTTTCTAACATGCTTTTATGCATGTAGCACTATTCATGATGGGAATAAGTAATTCGTTTACTTTTCCTCATAGACGTTGCTTACCATCTTTTGCCATACACTGTCATGTAAATGGCTAAGTTCTGAAAACTTTGGTGTCAACCTGGCGGCTAGAATTCAATATGAAGTTACAATTATCACATGTTAAATGCCTATTTCGGATTGCTAAATGTTTGTCAGTTATTTTAAACTTGCGTGTGAATCACGCATGTTATGTACGCGCCAACCTCAAACAGCTGTGTCTCTGTAACCATTAAGAATTGGGCACATGTTAGTTAAGAACTTAGTTAGTTAAGAATTTATTTATTCAAAATAGTCTATACTGTCCCAAAATATTTACTATTCCCTCTTTCAGAGGGAATAGTAAATATATAATGATGTCCAACAAAAGAACATAAAATTGGTTTGAATTTGGCCAATTTTTTTATCATATTTTTAAATCATATTTATTTTAGTGTAAATACAATTCGATCTGAAACATGAAAATTATTATTAAAGCCAACGTTTGTAACTTACGAATAATCGCACAAAAATACTTTTGTTTCGTTACATACTGTCAGGCTGTAATAAACAAAAGGGCTTCTTTTTAGAACGAACGTACTTGGACATCTAGGCCAACTTTTGGAATATTATCTGTAATATTCCACCTACATTTAATATTAATTCTATTGCCAATTACAATTTTTTTTCAACTCCATTTATTCAGCAATTTGCAATAGAGTAATAAACTATTAATTTGGCATTAAATGATTTGCATAGATTGATTTCATTGAATTCAACCGCACAATACTAACATTATAAATTTATAGCAAAGCTAGAAGGTAACTACACTAAACACGGCTCACAGCATACATTACACATTAATTCAGTTCTGTTACCAGATTTGAAGGTGTGATTATCTTCAGTCTTCTCTCTTTCCCTGTTGGTTTGAATAATTCTCGTTTCAATTTCAACCTTGGTTACTTGCAGATACTTCTTCGAATATTTTTCACATTCATAATGTTGAATATGGTTACGGATTATTGCGGTTGTGCTACCATGAGCTGCTTTATCTGGATGGTCACTACAATACATTTTGTATCTGAGTATGTGTAGATGGTGTCTAGTTAGGAAGCGGGTTTCTGATATTAGAGGAATGTCGACGTTATAATTCGTTATGAGTGTCTTGGGTTTTAAAGCAAATCGGTGAAGCCCATTTGCATTTCACATTAGGATTTTATACATCTCCACTATGCTGGTTTGTTGATGACAGTTGTTAGCAGATGCAGAATGGTACTCATTTGCTCACTAACTTACACCGGAACGAAAGGTCTTTCTTTCTCTATGTGCTGGATGGCGTTTTTGCTTAGCAGTTTGTGTACAACCTAACCAGGGTAGTTTGGGTATGATTTACATCGCAATTTAAACATGTCACATGGTTGTCTCTGACTCTTCTTTCACAGTTTTTCGTTAAATAATCCCCTGCACATTTTACATATCTCGTTGCTCTGTGATGGTAATTCTTTATATGGCCAAAGCCTTGGTACTTCGAGCATTGAGAATGATTATCTGAAATTTGATCCACCTCGAGATCAAATTTCTTCTTTAGTATCTTATGTAAATGATTAACGACTTTCCTTGGCATTTGCTTTCTTCACTTTTGTCATCTTCTTCAATTGGTTTTTGCAATCAGTTCTCAGTAATTTTTGTTTGCTTTGTTGTAGTGGGTTCTTCTCGACTTCTTAGCAGTTTCTTGTTTATTATAGGTTCTGTTTGAGCTGATAATAATTGTTGAGGAGTATTTAGATACTTTGTATAATAATTTTGGATTGATGGAGTTATAATAACGAGAAGAGAAAGGAAACATTGACTGCAATTGCTGAGAAGGTCCTTGTAGTTACTGATAGTATGTTGATTTGTGTCATAACATAACATTTGTTGTTGTGGTGTAGAAACGGGTAAATAATATTGACAAGTAGACATTATTTTCTCACTATGTACGAGGATAGTTTGACAAGTAGTGAGAATGACACATAGGTGGCACTCTAATTGGTAAACCAAATGCACTGCCATTTAGGTTGCCTATTTACATGTTTGTATTCCGATATTTAGATAAATCGGTTGATTAATTTATTTTCGACAGCTGATTGAAAAAGAAGCAACATGTCGTTTTGTTAAAATGGAAAAAGCAGAGTATCGTGTGGTGATTAAATACCTCGTAATTAAGGGTACGAAAGCTACCGAAATAAAAGATGAGTTACGGGAAACAGTAGGTGAATCTGCTCCATCATCGGTCACAATAAGTGGATGGGTAAATGAATTTAAACGTGGTAGAACAAGCTGTGTTGATGAAGCGCGCTCTGGAGCAACCAAAATCGTGACTTTAAGGAAATGATTATAAAAATCCCTAATACTATTACGCAAGATCGACGACTCAAAGTGAGAGAGATAGCAGACATGGTAAACATTTCAACAGAACGCGTACACCACATTTTAACGAAAGAATTGGGAATTTCCAAGCTTTCGGAAAAATGGGTGCCGCGATTGCTTACGACTGATCAAAAGTTCGCTCGTTTGAGCATTTCCAATGAGTGTTTGGACCTATATAAGCGGAATCCGGTTGATTTTTGTAGGCGATTTATTACTTGCGATGAAACTTGGATACACTACAGTACACCGAAACTAAACAACAGTCGAAGCAATGGATAGAACGTGGTTCTACACCTCCAAAGAAAGCGAAAACCACTTTATCCGCAAACAAGGTGATGGCATCAATTTTTTTGGGATTCAAAGGGCATTTTGCTCATTGATTACCTTCAGAAAGGTGCCACAATAAACGTACAATATTATGCAGAACTTCTACAATTATTATATTAAATGTTGAGATTCATGCTAAACGGCCAGGAATGGCAAAGAAAAAGATTCTGTTTCACCAAGACAACGCTCCCTCGCATACCAGCACAGTTTCTATGTCCAAAATCTACGAGTTACATTTCCGCCAATTTCGCCGGATCTAGCTCCTTCCGACTTCCACCTTTTTCCAAAATTGAAAACGGCACTAGGTGGAAAGAAATTTTCATCTAACGACGAGCTTATAATCTTCGTAAATGAGTATTTTGCAAGCCTTCCGGAATCGCATTTTAGAAATGGCATAAGGGCATTGGAGCACCGTTGGAATAAATGTATTGCTCTTTTATGAGAATATATTGAAAAACAAAAATTATTTTGTATTTAAAAAATTCATTTTTCTTTTCCATCCTCACTACTTGTCAAACTACCCTCGTAAATAAATTCAATTTATGTAAATTATCTGTGAGCGTTTTTATAATAGGAAAAGTTTTGTCTTCTTACTGCGAATAGACATTTTTTTCTACTTCTGGCTGATATCAACCGAAGACTCGCACACTTCCAACACTCAATTGTGGCTACAACACAGCCTTATATATAATGTTTTATAATCTAAGCATTAAACTTTTAAATTATTAGACCTGTTCCTATATATACTTTTAATTGTGCTTGTTTATCTTAAAAAATAGAAAAAAAATGTTTTCTCAATTTAACGCTTTATATATAATATATTTACGCTCTGGTCAATTTTTTTTTAACTGGATCACGTGGTAACCCTGGTTTGCGAGTTTGTTTTTCTCCACAATCTCGGTCAACACGTTCGACCCCTTTGACCGAGACTGCTCGACTTTATTACAATTACAAATTCAAATTTTAATCCAATTTCGCCCAGAATACGTATTTATTATTCTGTTCAACTATCTACTTACCTACCTAATGAATAATATCATATCTCCCTCTCTCAACCAATACATAAATGTATTGACCGACAAAGCGAGAAACGCTTCTATCTCACAAGATCGGTAAACTAGGTTTCCAGTGTGTAATAGACAGAAACTTGCGTACTCGGCTTTATGCCAATTAAAGAATGTTAAAAGTAATCATTCTATTATTAATAACACCCTATCTACTACATATGTTTCATGGATAGACCAATCATCAGGCAGATTCTGTGTTATTAATGAACGATTCCTTCATAGCGTTTGTCATATCATTTCGATACAGAAAAAATAATGAATAATATCATATCGAAATGATATGACAAACGCTATGAAGGAATCGTTCATTAATAACACAGAATCTGCCTGATGATTGGTCTATCCATGAAACATATGTAGTAGATAGGGTGTTATTAATAATAGAATGATTCCTTTTAACATTCTTTAATTGGCATAAAGTCGAGTACGCAAGTTTCTGTCTATTACACACTGGAAACCTAGTTTACCGATCTTGTGAGATAGAAGCGTTTCTCGCTTTGTCGGTCAATACATTTATGTATTGGTTGAGAGAGGGAGATATGATATTATTCATTATTTTTTCTGTATCGAAATGATACGACAAACGCTATGAAGGAATCGTTCATTAATAACACAGAATCTGCCTGATGATTGGTCTATCCATGAAACATATGTAGTAGATAGGGTGTTATTAATAATAGAATGATTCCTTTTAACATACTTACCTACCTGTTAATTATTTTCAATATATCGCCCCTCTTAATTAATTTTTGGCCTATCTTTTCTATTCTCTCTCTTTTATTATTGCAAACCTAGAGCTAGTTCGAAACTCAATTTTTCCATCGCCATTCTTACATGCGTTTTAATTAATCTATCAGCAGCAGTTTAGTAAATCCAAAACGAAGGATGAATCAATATTATTATGAGGAAGATCGTATAAGAAGTAGAGACTAAGAAGGTATATATAAAGGAACCAACAGCGGAGAATTGTCAAAGTTATGAGGATGATTTAATGGGTTGACTTGAACCCATGTAAGTCTGGCAAAACGTTTTTTTTATCATTTCCAATTCCAGCTTCTGAATTTAATAATACGGATACAACCATTTTCAAGTCGATCGAATAATACAGGGATCTTAAAGCACGTAACGTTTTTATTGAACTCTCAATTTATTAATTCTTTAACAAAGAAAGTGCTTGAAGTAATCAAGAATATATTCTTCTTCATTGCGATTGCTTTGTAACAATTTGGAAAGTTTTTCGATTCCGAGCCTGCAAAAATCCGGTAGTTTGGATGTGAAGAAGTCATTAAGACAATTTTGAAGTGCGACATTATTATTTAAGGAAATTCCACAAAGAAAACCATTTCTCTACTATTCTCTCCCCAATAAGTTTTCTTTGGAAATCGCACAAATGATTATAGATGCGTTCGATGCATTAATTCCTCTATTGGTTCGAGTTTAACAGAGGAGTTATTGCGTGAGAATTAATTCGAATAAAAGGATATGTTAGAAATGCTCGTTTATTTTGACTTTCCAATTTTTTTGGTAAATTAATAAAACTAGCTTTACACAAATTCATTAATTCAAAAGCTATTCAATTAATAAATAACACGACATTAAAATAATTGACATATACCTAGGAATTTTTGTTTTCAAGGCACTCTCATCTTAGAAACCAAAAACTCAACGAACTTATACATAAACCTGATATATGTATTCAAAAATGAAATACAATTAGGAATAGTGAAACTCAGATTTTTGCCTTGCTTGCTTAGTTATATTTTGAATATGAAAATACTCATCGAATTTTTTACATACTGAGGTACGTGTTAATAGAATAGCATGCATTTGATCAATAAGGTAGATATATAACCCCTTTTCCACAATTAACTATTTGTAAAATTCTGTATACGCATTTCGACAACTAAGTTGTCATCATCAGCAGATAATTTCAATGTGTCGCACCTGGTAAAACACGGCGAAAAAATTGTACGAAAAATAAACTCCGTACGCGATCCGCACCGATGAAAACCAAGATGTGCACTGTGTCTGTTTCACAAGATTTTTAAAAAATACTTTTACTTAAACTAACATGCACTACATCGAAAAAGGTTATTATGGTCAAAAGTGTGTGATTTATGTGTGTTTTATGATATTGTTCCTCTTGTCTTTCAGTAGAGAGAAGAGAGGCGTTTGCAGAGGGCCGGCGTCATAAACGTTTACCAGATGGCCTGAATTCTTTACGATGTGCATGCTTTCATACGCGTCCAGTTCGCGATAATTGTACACGTTCTTTATTAAATGTAAACAATCCATATTAACACTGTGGTTATTTTCTAATACATGTCTCGCTATACCCGATTTTTCCGGTCGGTTGAATTTTATGTGCGAAAGGTGTTCTTTATACCTGGTTTCGATCGATCTTTTGGTTTGGCCGATGTATTGTTTATTGCACTCTAAACATTCAATTCGGTAGATTCCCGATTTTTTATTCTCTTCAATTTTGTCTTTTGCATTTCCTAACAGCATTTTAAGGGTATTATTAGGGCGTGAACATACTTTAAACCCGTGATCTTTAAAAATACTATTCAGATTTTTTGTCACACGATGGAAAGGTAAACAAACAAAATACTTTTCCCGATTGCTCTGTGGTGAAAGACATGTGGTGTCACGGATTGTTTTTCTTATGTTGGCCTTTCTAATTAATCCATTGATTATTTCCGAATCGAAACCGTTGTATACCGCGATATTCTTAATGAGGTTCAATTCTCTTACATATCTTACTTTTGTTAATGGGAAATTGATCAAACGATTAATCAGAAAATTAAATGAAGCCATCTTCTGTTGCATGCTGTGATTTGAGTCAGCCGTAATGAATCTATTGACATTGGTTTCTTTTCGGAAAATATCAATTTCTATTTTGAGATCTTTCTTAATAACTAAGGTGTCCAAAAAAGGCAACTTGTCATTGTTTTCTTTTTCTACTGTGAATTTAATTGTCGGGAATTTTGAATTTAACTGTTTAACGAAATCATTTAAGTTGCATTTTTGTGTATTGAAAACCGCGAAAATATCATCGACATACCTGACCCAAATTCTAGGAAAATATTTAGCTTTATTTTTTAGTTCTATTTCAAAGTTACTCATAAACAGGTCCGCTATGAATGGAGAAAGACAATTGCCCATTGCAGTTCCCTGTTTTTGTTCATAGAACTTCCCTTCGAACTGAAAACAATTTTGGGACATGCAAAGGTTTGTTAATTTCACGTATTCCTTTATTTTCTCTGGTTCGATCTTATTTTTGTGAAGCAATTCTTCTAAATATTTTAAAGTTTCTGGGATCGGTACCGAAGGAAACAATGACGTTACGTCGAATGAAACTAAAATTTCTCCTTTTTCTAATTTACAATCTTTGATCCTTTGGATAAATTCTAATGAATTATTGACTGAGAGACTTTCAAGTTTTTCGGGCAAATTTTTGTATTCATTCACTAGCCATTTCGATAACAAGTAAGTAGGGGAGTTGATCCCTGAGACAATTGGTCTCATTGAGTTGCCTGGTTTGTGTATTTTAGGCAAACAATATAGTCTAGGGATCAACGGATTACTTACACTTAGCCTATAATTCAGATTCGGGGTTATTAACTTTGAACAACTTTTTAACGCGTTTTTTGTGTCCCTAATCATTTTTGGTAATGGAGTTTTCGTACATTCAACATAGGGACCTTCTGAGATTAAATTTTTCACTCTTAGAAAATAGTCGCTTTTGTTCAAAATTACTAACTTATTCCCTTTATCTGCTTTTAAATAAAAACAGTCTTTCGATCTGAGACTCTTAATTAAGTTCCATTCGTGGTGCACTACTTTTTGTTTTTGTTCTTGTAAGTTCTGTTTGATTTGAGTCTTACAAGCTTCTCTAATAAAATTTTTTGAGGTTTGATCTAAATATTTAATAGCCGCTTCGATGCTTGCGATCACCTCCTCGGTAGGGGTTTCGCGGTACGACAAACAATGTTTTAAACCTTTATTTAATAAGTCTATTTCTCCTCGATTAAAAGTCTCGGATGAATTATTGACGACGAGTGTTTCTTTTATAGGATTTATATTAACATTCTTGTCTGATCGTGGGCATAAATTTTTGAATTTCTTGTTCAAACCTTTAATTTTCTTATTTAATTTATGGTTTGTAATTTCCGCGATTTTTCTATAAAAGCAACACCAGTCTTGATATTCAGATTCATTTAAGTTTTTTGTTAATTTTAAATGCAATTCATATAATTTTAATTCTAATCTACTTCTTTTACTGTACAGATATTTCATTTCCATTTTTAACCATTTCATTTTCGCATATGAAATGATTTTCTCGTTCATTCTACAATTTGATGTGACATTTACTTTAATAAATTTAGGAAAAACATTTCTACTTTTACAGCGATTCAAGAAATTTATATCTGCACTTATAAACTTAGCTCTGCAAACGCCTCTCTTCTCTCTACTGAAAGACAAGAGGAACAATATCATAAAACACACATAAATCACACACTTTTGACCATAATAACCTCTTTCGATGTAGTGCATGTTAGTTTAAGTAAAAGTATTTTTTAAAAATCTTGTGAAACAGACACAGTGCACATCTTGGTTTTCATCGGTGCGGATCGCGTACGGAGTTTATTTTTCGTACAATTTTTTCGCCGTGTTTTACCAGGTGCGACACATTGAAATTATCTGCTGATGATGACAACTTAGTTGTCGAAATGCGTATACAGAATTTTACAAATAGTTAATTGTGGAAAAGGGGTTATATATCTACCTTATTGATCAAGTCAATCAACCACAGGCTCCATCAAATTTCAACGAATAGCATGCAGTTCATATGTATTGTTAATATGTATATACTTTTAGCGTTTAATTAATTTTAAATTTAAATTAATATTTATTATTTAATATTTTAAAACACAATCTTTTAAGGTATATATCGGGTGATAAACATTTAAATCACTAGCGATATGCCTTATAGAGATTATAAATAAGGGTCACAAGTTAGACCTCTGTGCATTACCTGATCAAGGAAAGTAATAAACGTACGAAAACCTATAGAAGAAAACGTGCTGTAGTCTTATCGAAATCTTTTTATACAAGGTAGTAAAGAACTTTAAAGAAGGTTGTACTGTACCTAACACAGAGTTTACTATGTAATAGTATGATTATTATGAATATTACAAAAAATTGAAATATAAGAGCAGTTTTTGGTACCGAAATAAAGTAGTAAATAATTTCTTACAATAGTTACATATTTAATATTGAACAAAGGATTTTTGGAAATCTAAGATGATCTTGAAATTAGATTAGTTAAATAAACAGTGAAAACAGAGTCCCAGGGCCTATGTTTTTTTATTGAGAACGAATCTCTAATGTAATGGTAAAAATTCGTGGTACTTTAATACCATGATAAGCGTTTCCACTCGCAAAAATTAATATTTTTCAATATTTGGCCCATAATTTCAACTGTAATAATTCTCATATTCCCGACGAAACCAATTTTGATTCTTACTTCGGTTTCGATGCTGTATTTAATTACTTTATACGTGATTGTAGTGTAAACTATTATTTTATGTTCTGCATTCCATGCCAGATATCAACTTTCCTAGAATTGTTTCTGACTGTGGAAAAGTATTTAGATGTGTTCTCTATTCTAAGTTTTATAATTACATTTAACTTTATATACTTCAACTCAACAACATGGTTTCATACATGGTTGGCTGATCTACTCTCCAATTTGATTGAAATAATATTGTATATTTTATTAGTGAACATATGGATAAGTGGAATTAAATTAAAGGTTGCTGTTCAACCATTAAGTACTTTGAGAAAAAAGTGCAGCATTTCAGTTTCCCTGATATTCTCAATCATAAAGTTGATTCACATTTTATTTATTGCCACTAGTCAACTTTTACATTTCATCGCTTTACTATCTCTCTCTATGCGACCTCCTCTATTTATCTCTCTATCAATTTAACACAAGCAAACCTAAGAGCTATATTTTCCAAAGCGCTCTTCTACATGTGTGTCATATAATAGTAATTTAATTTTAGTTATCTTTTATATTAAATAATATGAATACTATAAATTTTTACATTGTCTTTTAAATGAATATTACACTGGACCGTAGAGGTATATAGTTGTTACTATTATTGCGTTAATATTGCTGAAGGAATAACGAATTACGCAGCAAACTCAAACAAATATGATAGTGATAAATATATTGAAGGTAGATAAATTAAAATCAGAACGTGTTTCTCTAAAAAAAAGGTATGACGAAATTCTTGGCCATTTATGCTAAAATACTAAGCATAAAATTCAGGTTTTGTAATCAGCTCAAAAATGTATTTAAATGTACATAATTTATTGGGTAGTAAATAACATCAATTATAAAAATATCGAATATGTCATTCAACCGAATCTGGTCAATCCTGAATCTCATCTATGTCGAGACGTTTTGTCATCACTGAAAGGAACGGTTTACGATAAGGGTTGAAAAGCAACAGGTACTGGTCATTTAACTCAATTAATTACATATTATTTTCATAGTATTAACGATGAGATTATACAGAGCCTGTAAAGTAATTACGAATATTATAGACATTATTAATCAAAATAAAATTACAGAGTGTCACGTTGGAAGTCGAGTTGGAAGAGTATAAAATATTGCATTTTTAAAATAAGAAAAATATAAAAATATTCAATTTTACAAAAGTCTTATTACAATATTTTTTTTTATTTAGCATGTTGAGTATTTCGTAGGGAACTATATCTCATTTCTCCCTAACAGAAACTCGTAAAGTGTCCTTGATGCACATGTGAAGCAACATGTCTTCCCACAGGAGACAAAACCTATTGGAGTACCTTCCTCTCCATTCTCTTTATACCAACTTCGTCAGTCCAGTTGTTCGCGATGTTTGCTGGATGAGGACTAGCATTATTGTTCGTAAAAATGATTTTTGTCCTACTACTTTTGCCTACTCAAGAAAAATGGGTTACAGAATTTCATCCGCATACGTGGGTTGTCTTTTAAGTTTTGCATATAAAATTGGAATAAAACAGTGGATAGCTTTTAAAGACTTCACTGTTTTTCAAAGTATTCTCCATGGAGATTAATGCACTTTCGCATGCGTTCGAACCAACTCTGGAAGCAGTTGTTTCACTCGTTTATTGATACAGTCAAAATTGGGTTTTTGAGACCCCACTGCTGCTTCTGACGACTGGAACCTTTGATCATGCTATTCGTTCTTAATTTTCGGAAAGATAAAGAAATCGTTGGACTGTACGGAGATTTAAGTTAACTTAAAATGCAAGTTAACTTTTAGTATATTTGATTAGTGGCGCCCTTGTCCCACTATTAAAAACTTAAAAGACATCCCACGTAGATCTGGGGAGTGAGAAATCCATTTTACATGAAAATAAAGGTTAGTGTATTCGCCAGTACTTATCCTGGCCCATAGTATTATGTCGCCATCTTCATAGTGAAGCCTCTTTCAAATTGTGGGTTATTGTGCAAGCATACACGAATCATGCGCCTATTACTTGGTTACAACGTAAGTCTGGATTCTTCAGAGAATAATACTTGCTCTCGTTATGACACTAAGAGATACGTGTTCTTTTATGTTCTACAGTAAGAGGAATTTCCACCAACGTTTTTCGGGCATATAAACAAGTCATGTGCAAACTATTTCTTACTGTTTGCGTTGATAGTTGCCTTACAGTGATAGCAGCAAAATCACTTCGAATCTGGGTTACATTAAGAGCGCGATGTCTACGTGCTATTTGGCGACCGGTATCAATTGCCTATTGCTATTGTTGACATTGGCTGACCTTTAACTCGCCTTCATCGAACTTCTTTTAGTTTCCAATAGGTGATTCAAACGTCTAGAAAATACACTTTGATTTACTTCAAACACTTCAGTAACATTTTGTTGTGTTCCTCCACTTTCTAATTGACCTATAGTCCTTCTATTTGACAGGTTGTAATTTTTATTTCGGACGATATCCAAAACTGCAAATCTTCACAACTAATCACAGAGGTGAATTTTTAATTGAGCATGTCTATACAAGTTAAGATATAACCGTATATTAGTTTTCTTGTTTAAAAAGATCATAATAGTTTATAGAAATGTGTAGGTGTTATATTTATTAACTGGTATTAATTTTAATCATCAGTTATATAGAATATCCGTTAATTGCTCATCAGTTAATCTGACCTAGTTGATAAGTTGTACGTCCCTGATGGTTACTCATGAGCGTGTCTTAACGATAACAAAAAATACGTATAGTTGAGCATCTACATGGCTTTTAAATCTCGAATCGTATTTACTGTATGCTTTTCAGAGCGCATATTTAGGTATCTTGGTCTTAGCGCTACCAAATTAATTTTATTGTAGTTGTTTCTTTGACATAAAAAATAATTCGTTTTTTAATAATACATTTAGTACAGATTGCCTCATAAATGATCCTTTACAGGGTATATTAAGTTAAAGAATTGATGATGAAGTTCAATTTGACATTCTTAAAATTCATTAACGAACTAAAATAAAAATTTAACAAATAAATACAGTTGATAGATATTTACTATTGTATTGTTACACGAAATATATCGAACAATTTAATTCTATTAAGCTAAAAAAATCTTATTTAAACGTAGAAACATTATGATCTTGATGATTGACAGAACCGTACCATAGAACTAATGGATTAACTGTATATAAATGATCAATTTATTCTTCTATACTAAAATACCCAGTGATGTATTAATGTCTCCTTTGTAGAGCTTCCTACAAATATAAACTTATTTACTGTTAGATGTAATGAAACTTCAAAATCAACAAAAACATTCATTTGTACCTCTTCGAATATTATAATAATATTTGTGTGTAAAAAAAATTAACGCTTGGATTCGTTTCTAAATGGTGTCCCGCCAGTTTCTTAGACTTAGAAACTTCGAAAATTTGATTAAATTTAATTGGAATGATTGAATTATATAATTTTTGAAAGGCAGAGTAATAGATGTCGGAATTATAAGACGTGTAGAAAGTTCAAAAATTGTAATTTTATGTTTTACAAGACTACGATTATGTTACGCTATACTTAGACTGTATTTGCTACTGCTTATTGATAAAGACAAGAAAAGATGTGTGGAATTATCTTAAAATATTACATTATACTAAACGTGCTCTTGAAATGTTTTATATTCATTTTCTTATCAAAAGTATTACATTAAAAAATGATTTTTTTATATTAAATGAAGAGCATACATATATGGTGTTTACAGATTTTAAAAGTCGTAAACGGAGTAAACGAACAAAAGTTTAGAATAGTTTGAAAAGAAGAGAAATCGGTAGCAAACTTACACACAGGTAGCGCAAAAGTTTCAGGACTTTCCCAAAAATTAAATTTTACTCTTCAGTGAAATTTTATTCTATTAAATTTGTCAATGTAATAATTGACGAGGTTTAAGCATCTTAAACTTGAACATAAATGACTTAAATAACACTAAATATTTCAAATTGATTAATTCGATGCAAGACGTTGCCGAAATTTAATGTCAAGTTCAGTTCGGATTCTGTTCCTTAGCCCTTAGACCCCTACTTTGGGCCTTCAGCCTTTCTCATAAACCTATTAAATCGATAAAGTCCAAAATTTTTCAATTCCTTTAGCTTGAGGCGGATTGACCATCACTGTAAAATTTGATTACCGATTCTCCCTTTACGTGTCCTACGTAGGGTCTAGAAATACCTGTCCCTTTTTCTGGGAATTTAATTTTTATCATATTTTACATCATCGCGAGTTGAGTTGACGCTCCATCACGGTTTCAGCAAAGTACAAAGTGTATGTTTGGTATACGGTAGTTCGGAAAATATTTTCGTCCACAAATACAATTTACCGATTAGACTTGTTGCCCACTAAATTGCAATTATTCTTTCGTAATTCTAATTTGTAAGACATGCGAAAATACGTTATATCATGTAAATGAAGAAGGAAAATAGCAACGCGTGGACATAACTTATTCTTTAAAGTTATTTCTCAAAAACATAGGCGATAAAAATTGTTGGTTTCACAACTTCGGTCATGAGTCGTAGGAAGCCTGTACAAAGAAAATAAGAGGTACATAAGTCATAAACAGAAACAGAATGACAGCGACATTCTCTAGTCAAGTAGCTAACTATTCATTATGTACATGGTTGTATTACCTGTAGAACACGAAGCAGCTGCAAATTAGACATAGTAAACTGATACTAATATAACTTTCGGAGTGGCGTTTGCAGATAATATAGCGATAATGGCAAAGAAGGAGGAAATATTAAAATAACTTGTAAACTTGAAATGAAGCACTAATGAATGAAAATGTGATGTAAAATTAAACACGAAAAAGGCCATATGAAAGTAATAGAAAATATAGAACAGGTGGAGACTTTTGTGTGTTTTGTGTCAGCAATTGGTAGCTGTAAATAATGGATTTACAAAAGTTACAAGTTGAAAGAAATCACATTATATATATATATATATATATATATATATATATATATATATATATACAAAATCATCCTTTTCTGCCCTAAATTGGTGTAAGGGTTAGTATTAATTCTTATTCTTTTATTATTTGTCTCCACTTCTCCCTATTTCGTGCTAACTTCCTTGCTTCAACCCCCGTTATTCCTTCCTTCGTAAGTGTTTGTCCCACTACATCTTCCCACATCTGTCGCGGTCTTCCTCTCTTCCTCTTCCCCATCGGTTTAGACTCCCATACTATCTTCACTTGGGCTCCGCTCCCCATTCTCTGCATGTGTCCCCACCATGCCAGTTTTGCAGTTCAATTAATTTTTCAATTGACTCTGTCTTTAGCTCCTCCCTTATTTCGGTGTTTCTAACTCTGTCTCTCCCAGTGACATCTGTTGCTCTTCTTAAATACTTCATATCTGTAGCATTGACTTTATTTTTTCTCGTTTATTCAGTATCCAAAAGTCTGCGCCGTAAGTTAAAACTGGTCTGTACACGCTTTTGTATATCTTCATCTTAGTTTGTCTACTTATTTCTCTCTTACTTATAAAACACCTATTCAAGGCATTTTACAATTTATTAGTTTTATCGATTCTATTATTTATGTCCAGTTTATGCTTTCCATTTTCTTGTACTATAACTCCGAGATATTTAAAACTCTGTACTTGCTCTACTGGTTCCCCATCTATTGTTATGTTTATTTGTTTCCTCTGTTTTACAATAACCATTACTTCTGTTTTTGCCATGTTTATACTCATTCCCTCTCTTTTCAGCACTCTATTCCATACTGACAAAGTTTCCTTTAGATCCTTTTCCTTCCCACACATTATGACAACATTATCATCAAACGGGCATTCTGAGATTTCGACTCCAAACTCTTTCCACTTTTTCTGCCTCTAGCGTCAGCTTATTAACTTTAATTCTCTGTTCCTTGTATACCTTATAATTACTATCATTCTTACTACTCATACATATATGACCGCCACTTCTGCTTTTAAATTTTAATTTGTTTCCCGATCTCTTCATTCCGCCATGTTGTAGTTTTCCTTTTTTTATCGTTTTTAATTGTTCTACTATTACCTTTGCTGTCTCCATTATAATTGTTTTAAACCTTATACACGTACATGTATCCTTTAGTTGTTTTGTACAATTCACCCTCCCTAGTTTTTGTACCCCATTATCCACCTTTTATGCACATTTTTAGCTATTTAATTATTTCTCAATTCATAGGCCTTAATTGTTTCTGTATTTCTTTTAGTGCCCTTTGAGTTCTCTTCTATTTCATCCATACGAATTCTTAGTTTCCCTTCTACTAGATGATGATCACTAAAGACCTCGTATCCCCGTTTCACTCTAATATCTTTAGCTAATCTTCTATTTTCTCTTTGTATCAATATATAATCTATTATTGATCTCTTCCTTCTAGTTGGTTCAGTTCTTGTATACTTAAGTATATAATTATGTCCTTGTGTTTGTAAAATGTATTCGCTACTATGAGGTTGTGTTGTACAAAATGCTATTAATCTTTTACAATTGTTTTGTGTCTTCTCCATATTTATCAGTGACTGAATATTTTCGTTGCGCTTTTCCTATTCCATTCAAGTCTCTTGTAATTATTATGCATTCAATAGCTGTTTCTATTGTCAAACTAAGTTCTTCCAAAAATTTATTTTTATTTTCTGATCTATCGTCTTCAGACGGACCATATACTCCTATAACCGTCGTTGTCCGTGTTTTAAATTTTAACTGCACTTCTAAAATTTTTTCTGATACTACCTCCCGTTTCCTGATCTTATCCTTTATAGTCTTATTTGCTATGCGTCTTATTCCTGCTTATGCTCTTACGATTTCTTTTACTCCGCTCCATATTAGTATATGGTCACTATACATTTCTTTTGCTCCCTCTCCCTTCTCTTATGTTTCTGGTATCAGTTGAAAGAAATTCTTTTCCATAAAAATACAATCAATACTATTTAACACTGTTTAAAGACTGATATCAGTACAAGGAAACGAGTTTTCTAAAACAAAAGAATAAGTAAGTAAGTAAGAGTATTAAATGTTAATCCTAAAGTATAGACGAGGAGGGAAAGGAGAATGCCAAAAGACATTTGGTATGAAATAGATGCATGGATGCATAATGGAAAGGAGAGAGAAACGAATTAAGTTAACAATTTAGCAAAACAGCAGAAAATTGTGGAGAAAGTTTGTGTACAGTTAAAACAAAATCTGTTTCACTGAAAGGTTAAAGAATGATATTATCTACACTAATACTCGAAATAAGGAGCAGAATGTCAAGGAAAGGTGACTGGATTAAAAAACATGCCATGAATTGAAGGAAATTTATTATCAATTTAAAATTGCCGATAGTGAAATAGGAACGTAAAGGAGAGCTAAACTCTAACTATAGTCTATTTTTAAACTAGGAGGACAGTTTTGAAATTTTCGCGCAAAAATCTGAACTCGTGATTGGCTGACGCACTGCCCGTGTTACACCATAAAAATTCTCGCAAAATCAGACACTTGACATTCAAGTATCAGCTGTTTGTTAATTAGTTGTAGTACTTCTGTCAACTTTGTATCTTCACGCCGTTAAATCAATTATTTTAAAATAAGTACAATGTTTAATAATTCGCCCCCAAGGAAACGTATGTGTTTAGATGTGAGCCATTTATCTATAACTGAGAAGCAACACATATTAAATATGTACAAGAATATATTAAGTAAGGAACCTGCAATGAAAGTGACAACTGTCATTGCTAAAATTGTTGAGACAGCAGGTAAGACGTAGCACTTAATAGTTATTTCGACTATTAAATTCAAATGTATATTTTTAGGAGTTGCAAAATCCACTGTTTATCGAATTATAAAGGAATATAAAGAAACTAGTACTGTTACTCCATCCAAGCATAGTGGAGGTCGGCCAAATGTAGTTACCGAATATGATGAAACTACAAATAGCTCAGTCCGGCGAATAATACACGCGTTTTACGAACGAAATGAGATACCAACGCTTGATAAAATTATGACCCAAGTGCAGAAGCATCCAGATCTACCACATATGAGTCGATCTTCTCTCTACAAACTAATGAAGCACATTAATTTCAAGTAAGTTTTCAGTTTTATATTAACTGAAATTTAATTTCTTGATTATTGAATATGTTATGCTTATTGGTAATTTATTTACAGATATATGAAGCGAAACAGAAAAAGTATATTAATTGAGCGTGATGATATCGTTCGTTGGAGACGAAAATATCTTGGAACAATGAAACAATACAGAAGAGAAGGGCGACCCATTTATTACCTTGATGAAACTTGGGTCAATGAAGGCCATACTAAAGAAAAAGTGTGGATTGACAACAGTGTCCAAAATCGAAGACAGGCATTCGTTGAAGGTTTATCTACAGGGCTTAGAAATCCTTCGGGGAAAGGAAAACGCCTCATTGTTCTACATGTTGGGTCTGAGTGTGGTTTTGTTGATGAGGGACTGTTGCTTTTCGAAGGTAAGAAGACTGCTGATTACCACGAAGAAATGAACGCAAATGTTTTTGAAGAATGGTTTGATAAATTATTAACAATTTTACCTGATGGCGCTGTTATTGTTATGGATAATGCACCATACCATAGCCGCAAGTTAGAAAAAATTCCTACATCGTCTTCAAGGAAAATAAAAATGCAGGAATGGTTACAATCCAAAAATATAGATTTTGATGTAGACATGGTCCGTTCTGAACTTTTACATTTGATTCGCATGCATAGACATGAATTTGATTCATATGTAACTGATGAAATGGCAAAGAGAAAAAATAAAATTGTGTTGAGGTTGCCACCATATCACTGTGAGCTCAATCCTATTGAGCTAATATGGGCAAAAATAAAAAATGAAGTGGCATCAAGAAATTGCTCTTTCAAGTTACAAGGAGTGAAGCAACTTCTTCTACAGGCAATTGAGCATGTTACAGGTATTGACTGGACAAATTGTATTAGTCACGTTATTAAAGAAGAAGAAAAAATGTGTAAATTGGATGGAATAATAGACGATCTCATAGATCCATTTATAATTTCTCTTGGTGGTAGCAGTAGTTCATCTGAGGATTCGGATGATGACAATTAAGTCTACGAATATTTATATTTCTGTTAATATTTTCCCTTTTGGGAAAAATAGTTATATATAATGTGAAAGCTTGTAAATTTTACAAGTATATGCACTTTCTTGTTTATATTATATTGAAATATATAAATGATCTAAAACTTATTTGTATACAAACGTTAACCTGAAAATCAGATTTTTCTGTAAATAAAATTAATTTTTTCATTAATTAACCATTGGGCTTGTATTTACTATTTCTTATTTACTAAACATTATACATTATTTTATATTAATCATGAATCAGTATTGACTTATAACTAAATAATATAAATTATAATTATGTAATATTTAAATTGCCGCCTAAAAATATCTAGTGACTTTTATAGTGTAAACCTGACTTCACTAATCGCTCCTCCTAGTTAAAAAATAGACTATAGGCACTTGAAAGATTGTAAACCTAAACGGCAGATGTGGTATAATTATAAAGGAATAAGATATCAGTTTTGCTGTTCTGCAGCATCTTTTATGATATTCTAAGGAATAATAATGATGGTAGACATTGGCAAATATATACGCACGTATACGAATATACACATAAAAGCAATAAATAATATTCATTTCTATAATCAAATTTAACTTTCTATAATAAGTAATTAAATTGGTATATCTTAATCTTCAGTTCCTTATAAACAATATCTGAAATCTGTAAGAGATTCAGTATAATCTATAAATGTTTAAATAGTAAATATCTGTAGAATGATTCTAGAATGAGTTTCATATGACAGAGTTGATGTCCATGTCGACGAACCGCAGTTTGTTATAAACGCTGTTGGGTGCAGTAGTATATGAAAATACCGCATAAACGAGAAATCATTCCTTTTGTGACGAATACTATTAATTGTATACATAAATTACCTGTAATGTTAGCTTTGTATGCAGCAACATAATCACTTGCAAACAATATATTAAAATCAAAACCAGGATATTAATTTTATGTTAGCAGTGTGCGCCACTGCTTTCTTATAAAATCACCCGCTTTAATAATCACTTTTTAAATTATTTACATTCGAATTCACTCCGTTTTCTTTTTCATTTAAGAAGCAATTATAATTTTGTTTTCATTAATAAGAACAAATACTAGTTCTGTTTCTATATTTTACATCTCTGAGAGTTCCAAGTACAAATTATTAGCATTATATTAATTTAAATTTTCATTATATATTTCAATTATGCTTTTATGTATATAATTATAATAATATTTACGTTTTATTTTAAAGCGAAAGTCAATTTTCATTTGAAACTTTTTATAAATACAACGAAAACAAGCAGCGGGTTTAAAAACGAATTTAAACGCATCTACTTTAGTGAGCCAAACTCTTAGACAACATTCTTTATTATAAAAGTGCCTGCGCATGTATCTTTTCATCTAATGTCCATCAAAAGTGCCACGAAGAGATCGAAATCTATTGGGTAAATCAAAATTAATCTATTTTTTTTTCGGAACGGCAGGGCACGCACGAGATCGGGCCCGGTAGAAAAGAGCCTTTACCACGTGGAAAACAAAGAACACGAGTAAATATATACCTGTTATTTGTCCGAGACATGTAAGGATCACCCGATACTGAGCGGATCTTGTCACACCGCGTAATTCAACTGATATCATCTTTAGACAGTGTCACTCACGTACCAACATTCCAGAGCCAGAGAAGTGCCCCTATACACCGACGTAGTGCAACGTTATCTTGAAACGTTTTATTTTACGAATGGATCCAGATTTAAATTAGTCTACATACATGTGTTGTAAATTTAACTAAATGTAATTTGGAAATGATTCACTGCTTTTATCGACACAGATTTTTTTCTTATTTTTAACAGCTTACTAAATATTAAAGAATTACCTGTTATGTAAATATGTAGTAGATATAAATAGCAAGATTTTAGAGGCATTCGTAGGCAAGAAAGATTGGAATACATAAGAACACCCATTTAAAGACAAAATTTTCGTCAGTATTTATTTATTTTCTATTAGAATTGCAAGTATGCGGTGATTCGCATGTTGTAATTTGACAAAAATGTGTTAATGATGATGTAACAAATATCTAAGTGGAACATAACAAATACAGAAAAGGAAACAACATGAAAATTAATAAAAAAGAATATAAGAAATATATTAAACTTTAAAAAACCGTGTATATGTTTTGGTGGTTAACCAATAATCGATTTTATTATTATCTGCTCCATTTTGTTCTTAAACATACACAATGGTATATTGACAATATCAACATTAATATAAATAGAATTACATAATGGACACATACTGTTATGGTAAGTAAAGTTACTACACGATCGTGTCATATTTTTTGTAAAACTTCTCTGCAAAATTTTCATGTTTACGCTGTAGAACATAACACACCAACCATACAATATTATAATAGTTCAAATGAGATCTACTGCAAGCGTTAAACAATTACATACATTCCAAATAGAAGAAGATCCTTTGTGAGTTGCTATATTCCTTAATAAACAGATTCTATTACCCTGAAAACATTCCTTGTAAGATTACACAGTATATAGGAAAAATAAGGACCTTTTAATGTTCAATACCAGCAATTTCCTGGTCCTCATTTAAAGTGTGAGGTTTCTACAGGCGATCATTTCACGCACTTTTTCCACAAACTCGTCGTGATTTGTTTTTGTCCGCCTGGCTTTGGGTAGTCTTCCAAAGCATCACGACTGGCCTGAAATTGCTTATACCAATCAAACACGCATACGTTCGAGGTAAGCCATCATTGCCATTCAATGTTTCTGTAAAAATTTTATCCGGTTTGAAAGTAAATTTAATATTAGTTCTTCATTCCATTTTGTTTTTCTGACGAGGCGACAAAAATACTGCCATTTTAAGCGCTATAACTTAACAATGCGTTGATCAATTCTGATAATGGTAGTATCATTTTGTAGAGGAGATATACAGCTTCCATATTGTTTGTTGGCATCGGTAGTTTTCTGTAAGTTTAAAAAGTGAATCGGAATCGTAGTTAGTATTAGTATTGATGCAACGTTAAGTTTAAAATGATGCATAATATCCAAAGGTGGAACCTATTAGTAATACAATATATGGGGAATTGGACGAAAAGAATAAACGTACAACATAATGCATTCAACTACCCGGAAATAAACACTCGACAATACGATGAACGATATATTCCAGTTGTTCATCGTCAATCATCATTATGTCGTACGGGTCATTTCTACAGTTTGTCAAATGTTTTCTGTGCGAGTTGCACTTGGACATATTTGCGTTGCTAAATACCCAACGCCAGCCGATTGTCATGGCATTTTCTATTATACGAGGCGTGGCAATTAAATAAGATTTATTTATTTACATACCTATATTGAACAGTAAATATAATAAATTAAGGTTATATATCTGGTACGTAGACTTCCGCGGTCGTGATCCATACTATATTCTTCTGGGCTTCCGGGCTGGAACCGCGTCACTGGTGCAACAAACAGTAGCAGTAGTTGAGCCCTAAAGATGTCCCATATTAGTGGGTACGGAACGTCGGCAGTTATATCAGTGACGCGGTTCCAACCTGAAAGAAGATAGTAAGGCTATGTAGTTTTGCGATAGATATTCCCTAATTTGATGCAGCACTCCAAACGTCTCCCTAATATGAAAAACAGCTTTGGAACACTTCTGAAGTTATCTCCTTTCAAATATCATGATCGTTTGGATATCAACATATTAATTCGTAATATATAATGTATATAGTGGAAATTACCTGCGATAAATTTTGTTTATAAACTATTAGCTATTAACTTTTGGAACGATGGTATAACAAATTTCATAGGGGATGAAAAAGCAGAATGCGTTTAGGAATGATCGCCTTCCTTGCACAGTAATTCCTCGGAAAGATACCGATGCGGTACGTTGCACAATATAAAATGATAGTAGAATTACGTATAGAGAAATTAATACATCTAAAATCTTTGCGCCATCAATCGCAGACTGCTTTCTATGAAAATTAAAGACCAGGACGCTGTGCTGCCGTTGAATTCAACCTAGGCTAGTTTCCTTGAGCTCAAAAAGCTGCACATATTAACTGAAGTAAAACAAATATATGCTTCAAAAATTTAAGATAAGTTGACACGTTTATTTAATAAAACTTAATTATATGACAATACTTGTCCTAGAATCCGGTGCTCCGCCTGTGGTACTACACCGGATAAGATAAGTTGACAGTAGCTATGCGCCCCATCGTCACAGACAAGAGGAGATAGATTTATATTATTATTTACCTCCATTAACGGCTTACAACTAATGTGTGTATACGGGAACTAGGGCTCTCTAGGAATCCGAACTAAATCCAAAGATGTAGGTAATACGCCGAGAGTTATAACTATATAAAAGTGCTACAGCTAACCTTCTATTTGGGATACCAGGCGCACCCTCTTATATTTAGCCTTACCAAATATGTGGTCTACTTTTTAACAAAACTCAAGAAGCAATAAACTTAATATAAAAGATTTATTTAGTAAGAGCAATTAAAAAATGGTTTCTGTTTCGTTACTATTTGTCGTTTGCAAAATAGGAAAATCCACTAATTGACTGCAAGAACGAGTATTTCGAAAAGAAAAAAAAGCAACATTTGAACAGAAAAATGTCTGTTTTGCTTCTGCCTCATAGATATTTAAGAACAATCAGAAGTCACTCCTAATTGTATGAAAACAGTAGATGTTTCAACACTTTAAAACTTCTGTCTTCAAAGAAGCAACGCTTAATTTTACAAAGTATATGAGATGCGTTATATGATGAAGAATTCGACTATGTAATTCTTTACTTAAGGGAGGCACTTAATCATTTATCATTGAGCATTTACTGTATTCTATTCTTCAAGCTTAGTAGTCTTGACTAAATATGTTCTTCCCAAAAATATCTTCTTTTTGAGGAGCACTGTTTCTTTCTCTGTCGAGGTCTCCTTATTTACGTATTAAGATACACGCCGTTCAGAGATTCATGAATTGAATATCTTATCTTTCTTAAATGAGTCTTTTTAAATCGCAGAGAGTTTATCTTTAGCAATATCATTCTCTGCTTAGCCATTGTTTTTAAATTTATTCGCCTTGTAACTCATTACATATGTACATACATATATTCCACCGATATTCAAGTCTTTTTATTCTTTCAGAATAGTAAGCTTCAGTAATTATCTCTTTATTCGGCCCAAATCTCTTGTCAATGAGGGGACCAAGTCTGGCAGATAATTGAATGCAGAAGTAGTTCGAAGCGCTGTGAATGAATATTTGTCATTGAAACAGTCAAATTGTGAACACGTGCTTTATTCTGAAGAAAAGCACTCGTTTCCCCCTCTAAGTGCGGCCTTAAAAGGAATGCATAGTATACACTTTTTATCGTTTTATCTTTTAGAACAGGTATGGCCAACCTTTGACATGTTGTGGGCCGCGTTTAAAAGTAGTGCATTTTAAAGTAGTGTTCATAATTATTAGCGCTAGATATCAGACATGAAATAATATGAAACTGTCTCGCGGGCCGGTGGTTGCCCACATATGCTTTTGAAGATAATTGATAAGAAGAATCCCAGTGGAGTGTCAATAAACACCAGCTATAACCTTTCCAGTCAAGTGTATGGTCTTTGCTTTCTTCGGAGTACTTGTGTCAGCCTCAGCTCATTGTTTCGATTGTCGTTTCATTTCCGGATCCGGCCACGCTTCAACTCAGATATCCATCGTTTTACGGATGCAATCGATGAAGATTGGTCTCTGTGATTTCATCGCTTTCTTTGCCTTTTGAACGTAATGACTAATCACTGTACTCAACTTCTTCCATGTTTCAAGACAAGCTAAAAACTATCCGCTTTATGTTCAAACAACAAGCATCTTTACGATCAGAATGAACACAAATTTCGACATTTATATTCTAAAGGATTGCCATGTTGAAAAGCAAATAAGATTTTTTATTAGTGCCGCATTCTATCGTCATGCTGACTAATTACTGATCTGCCCTCGTATGAAAGATGACTAATATTTCCTTTTTTGTTTGTGTTGCTTATTAATAGTTTTTGTAATATATTTTATGATTAATTATTGTATCTCGTAAAGAATGAATTAAGTTATAAATGTAGTCGGAATTATCGATCACAAAAAAGTAAATTTTAAAATACTTTGATTTATTTTAGTTTTAAACAAATAATTATAATAACCCCTTTAAACGTTCCGATAGTATTTTCAATATAATCAATTTAAATTTATACCCATTGGAATAAGCTTGCGTAATTGAAGTAATTTATTTAACTTTCTTTTTTACGTTTCCGTATTTTATGTGACAGCTGAGAGGTAAATTAAAATGAATGGCTTTTAAAAAGTCAAAATAAAGATCCTTTACAGTTATTGGTATTTGTGTTTCGTGAACATATAAAATAATGAAGACTTATTGGCGACTGCAACGGCAAAAAGACTTTAGTTTGTTTTTGGCGAACTCATTATCGGCTCGAAATATTCTGTGTGGATAAGAACATCAAAGGACTACCGAATGAATGTCTTCAACTAGAGCTAAAGTATCCTAATTAGAGATTTTCTCCGTAGAACCACTAAATTAATATTCGTTTCGGTTTCGAGGGTATATAATGATACTTAAAGTTTTGTCCCCATATTGTGATTATTAAACGTCGTAAAACAGAAAGAAAAGGTTTGGAAAAACAAGTTCGTATACTCGTGTAAAACAAAGATAGTTAATTTTGTTGGAGATTATACATATTTCGACAACTAGGTTGTCATCATCAGTAGATCATTAATCACAGTGTCGCATCTGGATTCGCGACAATGCTTATAGAAAAAAATTCCGTATACTTATCCTGCCAAAACCAAAACATGCACTGAATGTGTGACTTCCACAGAAAAGCATTACAGCGACCAAGGAAACACACATACAGCGATACTGTGAATAATAATCTGCCGATGATGACAATTTATTTGCCGAAATACGTACACAGGGTACGGACAATGACGTGGTGAAAGTTTTTGTCTTTTTTTTAATAAAACATAAATGTTTATAAAAACAGTTACAGTAACCGCTCGAAAAAGGACTCTCGTCGATTGGTGCCAAGAAATGCACAAAAACTAGAATGGTGGTGCTTCAAAGAACATTTATAAAGTCATCACAGGTGATGAATCTTGGACCTATACGTATGAGGCCGATAGTAAACAGCAGCCAACTATGTGGGTACGCCAAGATGAGCCAAAACCAACAAAAGCTCTTCGCGCTCGGAGCACATCAAAACAAACGGTCGCCTGTTTTTTCGGAAAAATGAGCCACATTGCAACCGTGCCTTTAGAGAGTTGTCGAACGGTCAATTCCGAATGATACATAACTATTGGTTTACCAAAAGTTTTTGAAAAAATAAGAAAAAGAAACCGAAAACGACGGATCATTCTCCACCGTGACAATGCGAGCTCTCATAGGTCGGTTCAAACAATTGAATATTTGACCGGGCAAAACATTGAATTGATGAGTCATCCGGCGAGCAACCCTGATTTAGCACCCTGTAATTTCATTTTGTTCCCACACGTGCAGAATAAACTTGGTGGTCAACGGTTTTCTACGCCGGAAGAGCCAGATGGGGCATTCAAAACTCATATTTTGGAGATACCGCTTTCACAGTGGCAGCAATGCTTTTCGGATTGGTTTAAAGAAATGCAAAAGTTCATTGATTTTCAAGGAGAATATTTTAAAAAGCAATAAAACTATTTTCAATGAAAAAATTTCTTTTTGTTTGCTATTCCCGTAATATAAACGGCTACCCTCGTATTAGGTAAAAATATTGTAAAATTAATTGACATAGAATCTCAAGGTTCTCTATCGGATCTGCAGATAATCACGAGAAATAAAGGCGAGGAGTTTATTATTAGTATAAAAACTATAAAATTAATTACTATCAATAGGAGGAAAATATGTAGTATAAATTGGATGTATATGGGAAAAATTCGAATATGGAAGATGTGGAATTTATATTAGTGAAGAACATTCGTATTAAATGAATAATTGGTATGGACCAAATTAATGAAATGAATTTAACAATTGATTTTCACCATAAAAAAATTTTAATAGACAATGTAATTATAGACTGGTTTATTCCTAAAGAAGTTGATCAATAGAACAAGCAAATAAATTATAGGACGTAAGAATATTTTCAAATAATGTAAGAAGAATTTAGGAGAAGGTATAGCAAAAAATGAAAATACTTATATATGAAAATGAAAGTTATATAATGATGAATTCATTAATACATTAAATTGTCCACGAGGGTATATAGAAGAATTAATATCATTAATAAGAGTATCTGATGAACTATGAACAGGATTATGCATGGACAAGAACATACATTACAATTGAAGCATAAAGGAACACTAAAACGTGTGCAATTCCATATACAATATGTGTCGAGATATAGTTAATAAAGGAATACAGAATATGTTGAAAAATAAAATGCAAGGATTTTCAAATACTCCATATATAAATCATATAGTGGTAGTTAAAAAGAAAGATGATATAAAATTATGCTTAGACGCAAGGACTCTCGATAGTAAGACTGTAATGCTATGAAACTCCACAAAATATAGAAAGTTTATTGGGAAGCATAAGTATGTAGAAAATATACAAGATTATATCTATAATTTAATTAAAGAATATATTTTCTTGAATTGAATAAAATATAGTCTTCGTCAGCCCAATCCAGGTGCCAGGTTTCGTACAAAATAAAAATATTTTTGAAGCTATATGTTACAGAATCATATAAAGATGAATTTTAATTTAAAAGCTATATTCACCAGTTATTCATATAATTTTCACTAAAGAATTAATTAGTCTTATCAAATAATGTATAATTATTTACGGGAGTAATAGTTTTTCTTACTATATATTTATAAAATTCAAGTTAACGTCCTTTTACTATTTTGTTTTTTCCAAAGCCGTGTGATTTCTTTTTGTAAATATATTACTTTGCATTTATATTAAATTATTTTTTAGTTAACATTTAGATAAAATAAATGAGAATGTACAACATACATTCTAAATATTCTAATTATTATAATTTAGTTTTCGAATAAAATTACATTTCAATATATCATATCAAATATTAATGTTAATACAATCTCGTCCTTTTTATTATAAGGGCTGTTTTAAATGGCGCTGTTTTTTTTAAGAATAAATAAAATATAGATGGCGCACTGAATTTTTCTGGGTATGTGGGCATTTAAAAAGTGTGATGTATGACATTTATAAAAATGGCTTCGTACATGGTACAACAACGCGTTCAAATTGTTGAATTATTTTATGAAAATCAGCGTTCTATGAAAAGAGTTTTTAGAATATTACAGGAATTTTATGGTTTACATAATCGTCCATCTGAAAGCACTATTGGTCGAATTATTAAAAAATTTCAAAAGACCGGATCCGTGGAAGATCAAAAAAGTGAAAAATACTGTCATAGTGGTCGTTCACAAGAAAATATTGGTTTGGTTCGTGAAAGTGTTACTGAAGATCCTGAAATATCCATTAGACGATGTTCACAACAACTTGGACTTAGTGGATCAACAACATGGCATATTTTACACAAGGATTTAGCTCTGAAGGCATATAAGGTTCAAGTAACACAGGAACTGAAGCCATTAGATCATTTAAAACGTCGTGCATTTGTCAATTTCATCAATGAACAACCAGCTAATTTTCTCAAAAAATAATGTTTTCCTATGAGGCACATTTTGATCTTGGTGGCTATGTTAATAAACAAAATTGCCGTATCTAGGTTGAGAAAAATCCACGAATTATTCATAAGAAGCCTGTGCATCCTAAACAAGTTACTGTTTGGTGTGCATTATGGTCAAGTGGTGTAATTGGATCTTGGTTCTTTGAAAATGCTGCTGGTGAAGCTGTAACTGTCAATGGTGATCGATATCGTCGGATGATAACCGAATATTTGTGGCCTGAATTAATTAATATTGATCTAGAGCAGGTATGGGCAACCTTTGACATGTTGTGGGCCAGACTTTAATGTGCAAATACGTTCGTAGGTCGCATTTAAAAGTAGTGTTCGTAATTTTTAGCGATGGATATCAGACATGAAATAATACGACAATGTTTCGTAGGCCAGATCAAATCTTACAGCGGGCCGGATCCGGTACGCGGGCCGGTTGTTGCCCACATATGATCTAGAGGATTTGTAGTTTCAACAGAATGGCGCTACACCTCACTTTGCACACGAATCAATTGATTTATTGAGAGAAAAATTTCCTGAACGTGTAATCTCAAGAAACGGTGTTGTTAATTGGCCACCAAGATGATGTGATTTGACACCGTTAGACTATTTTCTTTGGGGTTATGTGAAAAGTCGGGTTTATAAAAACAATCCACAATCAATTCCTGCTTTGAAAGATGAATTCATTCGTGTCATTGGTAAGATAGAGCCTCAATTATGTCAAAATGCTATTAAAAATTTTAGCAAAATAGTGGACGTCTGTGGAGCTGCAAGAGGACGCCATTTGGTGGATATTATTTTTCGCATATAAATGTCATAACTGATACTTCAATTACCAATAAAAAGTTTTTAAAAGTGAATGCAAATTATGTGTTTTATTTATTCTTTAAAAAACCGCGAAATTTGAAACACCCTTTATTTACTATAAATATCTTTTATAACTTCCCTCCATGACGCCAAAAAGTTGTAAAAAAATTTACAACAAATACCTCACGGCTTGGATTTTATTACTTTAGAAACGATAACAGTATTTTATTTTCTACCTAAAAGTCTATTCGTTTACTTTGTGTTCTTTAATTTATTATTATTATATATTATTTATAATTTACTTTATTCTTTAAAGAAACCGCGAAATTTGAAACACATTTACATATAACTTTAACATCTAGTAGATTTTATATTTGACATATAAATTATTAATTAGGCAGATATATTTTAAACAATAAATATTGTTAATCTAATAAATTTTCAATAAACTGATACTATAATTTAATTAATGTTAAATAATAATAATATTTTAAACTAAAATAACTAAAATTTCAGAGTTATTAATATAATTTTAATGGGTATTCTGTTACGTGAATCACATTTACTCCGTTACATTAATATAACTATCATGTTGTTTTAATGTATAAAAACAAAATTATTGCAACTAAATAGACTATCAAGAATATTTATATTATAATGTAATGTAATCATTACAATATATATTTGATAATTGCTATTAGATGCGTATGTTCCCATGTTTATATTAGGTTTCGGTAATGCGTAAATGAGTGTGTAAACAAATAAACAAATGCGTGTCAAGTTGTTATTAAAATACTATATTCATTTCATATTCATACCTGCCACGGAACAAGCACAATTAAATTACCAACGCTATTTATATGGCCTAAAGCTTCTCTTGTAACATTTTCACACATTCATTTGCAATGCATATCGCTTTTACTAGTTTCGTTTTCTTTTTTTTATCGTTCTTTCTGAACTTATCCGAGAAACCTCGTATTATATCGCCGATCAAAAATCAAGATAATAAGCACAGGGGAATTTGAACAGTGAACAACGCCGCCACTGCCCTCATTCGCAAAATAACCGGATCGAGAGATCATGAATCAGAATTAGAAACTCTCGACACATTAAATTCTACACCCGCATTCCTTTAGTTCGAATAATTCGTCTTTGTCTTATTTCAGCTGATCACTATTTTTCTCTTTCTTCCACCGTTCTGTTACGTACGCTCTCACCTTTTCTCGCTACTTCGCGAATGTACAAGTACGTACGTACACTTCTGTAGTATACACACAAGACAATTGTATCGCACTCCTACGCAACAAACTTTCACCGTCTTGGATATTGGATCTATCGGCGCAGCTGTTCATTGTTGGGCGAAGGGCAAAAATCACATCGACGATGAAAAGCGATTAAAAAAATCCGAGCAATTGTGAAATTAACGGTCAATTAACTTTAATAGTGTGTACGTCTGTACTAGTGTTGGTATCTAACAACCATTTATGCAATGAAATATCTTTGAATTACGTTTGCAGGCCATATAAACCATTTGCAACATGTTTATATGATGGTGTAGCGGATATTGTGATATTACAAGGGACGTTTGAATTAATTCAGTATGATGATATGTACTAGAATGTCATTTGGACGTTGCAGTACCGTTGGTTTGATGCATAGGTAACAATTTGTGTATATCTAGGTCGCATGAAATAAGGAAAATATTTACCTCCGTAGTTGAACTTAAGTGTATCTACGTGTTCTTAACTGTTGATTATATTTTTTTATAATTGAAAGTGAGAAGTTTCTTAATAGTGTTTTATGCAGTGTATTATTAGGGTACATATACACGTAATATTACATGCTGCAGTCATGCGTTACTAGTTAGAATTTTCACACGATTTATTTTTCGTATCACTTCACTTTGATATGTAAATTCACTTAAAAGACATTCCATCTTTAGCGTATTCAAAGAGAAAGATAGATATTATAAAATGCGTCGTATGTACATCGGAGTACATTTAATCGTAAAATTTGCAAAATTCCACTGTCAGTGCTAAAAATATCGACCAAAAAGTGATATAATTTGACAAGATTTTGGAACAAATTGAAAATTTGGTTTGAACGATATCATATGTAAATTAAAAAAAGAAAATTTAAAATATATAAATTGAGAAAAAAATAGTAGTCGAAATATTACCTTATAATAAAATATTATCTACTGCAAAAACGTTGTGAAATGTTTATGCTAAAAAGAAAATTACACGTATACATAGTTCAAAGTGTATTTCAACCTATGGCATATAACTGTAGGTACATATATGCCTGCAGTCCAGTATTACAATCATTCAAAGAACTTAAAATAAACTGCCGTAAAGATCTTCGAACGCTTTCGAAAACCGTCCACATTGGCTAGAATTTGGTGGCATCCTTGTTCTACTTGTTGGTGTAAAATTTTCATACACACGTTAATTAAGACTTTCCTGCATATATCCGGCCATACCACTGATATATGATAGACAAATGTAAATGAGATTAATGTGGAGACTCATATTTGTTTCTCCACATTTATTTCTTTGAATCATCTTCTTCATTCTTCGTATATTTTCTTTAATTTACCTTAAACATTATTACACGTATATTTTCTTTAATCGTATTAATGAGTTCTTCTACCTTGCTTTTATTTATACACTACTCGAAACAATTAATGGATATGTCATAAAAACGGTAATAAATAAAAAAATTAATTTAAAATCATTTTTTGGTTTCACTGTATTTGTGGACAAGTATCCGAACGTATCTTGTTTTCATTTGTTTGAGTAAGTTTTAAGGTGATTTTATTGGGAAAGTATAAAATATTGTATTTTCATTTTAAGGACAATAAAGAAATTCAGTTTTTTCATCTGACAACAATTTATATTATATGTCAATATCATCGATTCAGTTAGTCATGATATTTGCTCTATGGGAATGAGCAATATTGTCCATAAACATGAATTCTTCTCCTAGTGCTGATGCATACGGAAAAATAACGAATCGTAGAATCTTATCCATGAAAAGAAAATTAGTTGGTCCCTTCAGTATTTATTCTGGGTTATATCATTTCGCTACGACTATTATATTGGAATCGTTCCCAATTGTAATAAGGTTACATCAACTATATAGAATATCCGTTAACAAGTGTACACTTGATCATCGATGTAATGAGGTTACATGAACAATCAAGTGTACGCTACTTCAGTTCAAACTAGAGACCTTGAGCAAAAAGTAAGAACAGCATTCCTCCAAGTAAATTGTAGACATATTGAGAACGCATTCACAAAGAGTTCATTCGAGAATTTTACGGTGATTATAGAATAACGGAAAATATCAACAGGAGTTAAATCAGAGGACGGGGAACACCATTGCCACGGTTTTTTATTGTGAAACATGTTGAGCTTTCTGTCAATACCATGGGTGGAATGTGCAGGGGCTCCATCTATTTGGTCCCCACGGAATCCTTAATTATTTAATGGCAAATCCACAAAAATTATAATAATTCCTCTTAAAATCAATGAACTAGTTAAATATTCTTTTCTAAAACATTACTTTGGCATGATTAAACAATACTCATTAAAACTAAACGAAATTTAAAGTGCCCGTTTGGCTTAATATAGGGATTTTCTGATTCTCAGTAGAGCCAATTCTTTCTATTAACAATGCCTTCTATATTCGACTTAGGTTTACCCGTCCAAGTTCTTTTTTGTAAAAATCAAGCGTTTTCTTGAATATGAACTACCCATCTGTTCACAGAATAAATAAAGCCAGAATATCACTTTAATTCACTTCTTCGTGTATGATAGGTATCGATTGTGGCTTAATAGATTTTTCGTTCCCGTACCGTATAATGTTTAATTTTATTCATCTAAATTTTTGCTTGGTCATTAGTTGTAAATGCTAACATCTCTCATTTATCATACAAGTTTTGTCAACAATCTTATGACATTCCCCATGAATATAAAATAAGCTCAAAATAACCCTATTCGACTTATTCTCGGTTTTCATTTTGGGCATTAAGTAAACCGCAAAACAAAATTGTGAACAACAAAAATAATTTATTTTTAATACTTTATTTTTGACATTACCTATAATTTTTAAAGCTATATATTTAACAATCATTGTAATTTGTGGTTCATTTTGTCAGTCAACAAAACAATTATGGGACATTGCAGTTGAAGAAAAAACGGAGGTTTAAAGTCGCACCAATTCGATTAGCTGTCTTATGAACATTCTGTATTAGATTTGCTAAAAATAAAAGAATCGGGGCTCTTCTATTTATGCTGCAAATATATTCATTTCCGCTGACAAAATAGATATAGCAAATAATACTAATAATAATGTAAAACGAAACATTTTGAAAAAATTCAAATATCTTTAAAATGCTTGAATTTAGGTATAGGGAAAGCTTAAGAAAGTCTTTCTAGAATAACTTGCAATATGCAAATATCCAATAAACACTACATCCCTCCATTTAAAATAAATGAGTTTGAAGCGACTTCCAGTTATATATATATATATATATATATATATAGAAGTACAGCCATCTTAAAAATATTTTCCTTAAATAGAACATGAGCCCTTATGCTCACTCCAAATGTATCAAAAGGAAATAAGGTAGTACTTCCTTCAGCTAATCAATCTAATCAATTGTTTCGTATATTTATTTTCATTATCTTTCATTTTTAATAGTATAAACACCGTTAATTTTGACGTCCTCCTTTAAGTTTATGCTCTATTGGACAATAAGTATATATTATATATTATTATTGCTATTACCATTATTTTCAATTGGTACATTTAAGTGTGTTAGTATTTAACTAAGGAATTCTGCATAATCAGTAATATAAGTTTCTACCTTCGGAGCGCGCTCTAGAATATTTCAACGTTTCTTTAGTCGGATGCGTTTTGCAAAGAGGAATTAGTTATTGGAAAATTTTGAAGAAATGCCTTGCGGATATTCCTTTTTTTCCAAATTTATGAGATGTGTTGTTTTGTAAAACTAGTTATCTACATTTTACGAGAAAGTTTAAAGATACTTAATTTTGCAATATTATTATAGGAGGTAAGATTACATGAGTCCCTGCCGTAAATAACGACCGCCATGATTGATTGAATATCGTAAATTTGATGCAGCGGTTGTTCGCTAATATTTATTCGTGAACGCGTCGTTTCGTAATTTTATGCAAGCGTAAAGATACCTGCCATTAAAAAATTAAAGGCCATCACGATAACACGCCAGAAGCAATTAGGCGGTGCCTGTGTATTCTTATACATAAATTAGGAAATGTCCAGTCAAGGGAAGGAATTGCGATCATTAAAAATATGTATAAAACTATATTAATTCCAGTAAGTTATTTGCAAACGATTGGTTTTTAAAGCTGTATGAGTCATACTACTTCAATTTAAATTTCGAAATGAAATATTTTTCATTAAAACAAATTAGAACTGTGTTATCTATGTAGAGTATACAAAAAATTGACTACGTGAATAGCGTATATATATATATATATATTCCTTCAAGATCATTGCCGATGCTTTCTTAACGGCTTCGACGTCGGCATAACGCTGTCCTCTCATCGGCAAATGTAGTTTGGAGAATAGATAGAAATCACAGGGGGCCAAATCCGGTGAATACAGTGAATGGTTGATGGTTGAAATGCCATTTGTAGTTATGAAATCAGTGATAAGCGTCGAGCGATGAGATGGTGCGTCGTCATGTAACAAACGCCAGCTACCATTTTCACGATATTGAGGGTGTACACGACGAAAACGCGCCAAAAGACTCTCCATGATACCAATATAATATACAGCATTGACGTTTTGACTAGTTGGTACAAAGTCTTTGTGCATTACACCTTTCGAATCATCAAAGCAATCGGTATTTCTTCGCTTGGATGCTTCCATTCAGAGCTTTGACGCTTGGTCTCTGGATCATATTGAAAACACCACGCATCATCGTCAGTTACAATAGAATACCTGAAGTTTTCGTCCTTTTTTGAGTTTTTAATCAAGTCTGTACAATATTAAATTTAGTTGGCTTGTGTGGTACAAATCTTGCACGCATGTTTCTCAGTCCCAAATGCTGTATCAAAATGCGAAGAATTGAATCTTTGGAAATATTTAATTCTATTCCCACGTATCGCATTGAGGATTGTGGTTCATTTCTGGTAAATTTATGTACGAGTTCGATGTTACTTTCCGTAACCACAAATTTTTTTAAATCAGGAAGTTTGTCGTCATTTATGTCCATATAATTACTCAGTTGCATTGGTATAACTTAATACTTTAATTCAATTTAAATTACATTCTGTCAAGAACTATACACAATATTTGTTTAAGTCAAAATTTTACTCTAATAAGATTGTAAAATACACGTCCCACACAACGAGGAAAATGCAACTTTTTGTGATATATCAAAACATTTTACTGCATTCATCCGAAGAAAATTAATCGGTTAATAACTAACTACACGTATCCTTTTTAAAGTCGGATTAAACTTTCTATAATGTAATGTACATCTTTGTATACATGAATGTAATGTTTTTATTAAAAATTCTGAAGTTTTTATCTATTATTGCATAAAAGCGTATTACGTGTGCTTTTGGTATCGCACCAATTTTCTGCACGTTTGTGTGTCATTACATACTGCATGTTTATATTTACATAAATGGCTAGCTTATAATTCATACATTCTTACGTGAAGTTTCTGTTGTAATTTTGGATATAAAATAAACGTATTATGTTTTATAAGGAACATACTCTGGTACGTAGACTTCCGCGGTCGTGGTCCATACTATCTTCTTCTGGGCTTCCGGGCTGGAACTGGTATACCAATCAATGGAACAACATATCTAACCAGCATTTTCTATCCCAGGAATTAAGTCATGTTACCAAAACTCTTATACACAACAATTTCTTCAACCATAATATTCAACAAACCATAGGTCATCTTAATCCCAAGGTCCCACAACTCAATACACAGCATACATCATCTCTCCTCCTCTCTAAAGTCCATCTACACTATATACAAGGTGTTACTGACCGCATCAGTAGGGTACTTCTCAAAAACAACATCAAAACCATCTTCAAACCCCAATCCAAATTATCTGACCCTTTTTCCGTAAAAGACCGTGTTTTTTTAGAACCACCTGGTGTGTACAGGATTCCTTGCTCGTGCGGCAGTGTATATATTGGTGAAACAAAGCGGTCTGTCGACACTCGTGGCTCTAGGCATGAGCGTTATACTAGGTTGCTGCGCGTAGCTGGTTTTGCACTTGCCGAGCATAGGCTGGAAGCCGGGCACCATGTCCAGTTTAATTCTACCAAGATCCTATCCCGTACTAATCATTACTATGGTCGCAAAATCCGCGAATCAATAGAGATCTCTATGCACACCAATAATCTTAACCGTGATGATAGCTAACCCCTACACAACGTCTGGCAATGCTGCATCTCCAAACAACCGAACCGAAATCGTAACGCTCCATTGACCAATGACCCATTACTCATATATAAACCCGTTCACCATCGACTTATACGAGTTTCAGTGCGACAGACAGTAGCAGTAGTTGAGCCCTGAAGATGTCCCATACGAGTGGGTACGAAACGTCGGCAGTTATACCAGTGACGCGGTTCCAGCCCGGAAGCCCAGAAGAAGATAGTATAAATTAATACTGTTATTATATTTTATTTCTAGCAAAATATAGATCTTTTTTTGCAAATAAATATTTTAAAAGCTCACTTTTAAAAACATCAAACGCTTCATTTTATTAACATCTAACTATTATCGTTTTCATTCTTACCTACTTTTCTTTTTTTTTTCAGGTAAGCCTACGTGTTGTGAATTAGAATATGAAGATCCGTTTGAAGGTAATGTTTTAAAAATCGATCGTTTGTTGTAAGCATTAAGCATGACGCATATTTATTTCTATCGGGATTATATTCCCAGTGTGACTGGGAATACAAAACAGTTCGCATAAATGCCACTCATGATTTCTAATAGGTTCGAACGGTTTCGAGAAATTTAGTATCTTCGATCGTATGTTTTCCGAACGGATGTTCTTGGTTGTTTCTGAGTAATTAATTTTATTCATCGGAGAACAAAAGCGACCACTTATCAAAAATCGCTACCAGAATTGAAGGAAAACAATATCGTTACATTCTATCGGTACTTTTGAGAAATAACTTTGCAGACGTTAAATTGAAATAATAGTTTAGTGTATACTAAACATTTTATGAAATGATGAATAGTCGATATGATAGTAAAATATTAATACATGCCTTCAGCCAGCTGTAGTTAAGACATCAAATTTTAATGTAGACAATTCGTAATATTTCATGCGTATGAATTGAGTTATTCACACCTACGGTAATTTTCTGCTTACTGGTTAGAAACGACATGAATGCTATCTTAGGTAGTAACAGTCTTTATATTTATAAATTCTGTTCAAAGTGGCAATCTATTTGAATGGAGCGGTATATATAAATGTTTTATTCGATTGTTCTAAATAAAGCCTGCAGAATATTTAAAACAAAATATTTTTAGATTTTTTACAGATTGTCCCAGATAAATGAAACAAAATGTTCGTATCGTCAGCGTCTACTATTTTAAATAAAAGAAAGCTCAAAAGAATTGAACTATACATGGGCTATAGGCGAAAAACCAAAAATCGACAATCTATTTTATATCGTCTAGTCTATTTCATTTAAAAGAAATAAAATTTTGACATTAAGGTAAATTTTGACGAAGAATTCAAATACGGCATCGAAGCGTCTGTAGTTTTTACATGTTTCGAGATTTTTATATAAACTAGCTGTACCCTGCGCGCGTTGCTACGCCACTGACCAAAATAAATTTAAAGGAAAGATGTTACACAAATATTCATTTCATTTTGAGTCATTTTATTGATTTTGTTCATTTTGAAAAAATTGTGACATTGCAGCGTTTCGTTTCAATTCGATATTTATTGAAGTGCTGCGGGATACACAATATTTCTTGCTTTACTATCCGGTGCGTAAACGAATAAATCAGAAGGTTTTCCGACACGTGAGCAGGCCACATAGAGCTACCCATGTGAGAAGCATGGATTCTCCAAATTTAATCCACGCACTTGCAACGATTGTCCTTGCGCTTTGTTGATAGTCATTGCGAAAGCGAGTGGTACCGGGAACTGCAAATGTTTGAATTCGAATGGCATATCTGTCGGGATCATTGGGATACGTGGCAACAGTACGTCTTCACCTTTGAATTTTCCAGTCAAAATTGTTGCCTCAATAACATCGTTCATCATTTTCTTGACTGAGAGTCCGGTTCCGTTGCAAAGTCGTGGTGGATTTATGTTTCGAAGAAGAATGATGGGTACGCCAATTTTAAATGTAAGAACGTGCGGTGGCATGCCTCGTAAATCAAGCGAATTCAAGAATTCAGTTGGATAGTTGACAACTTCGTCACCACAGTATTGATGGACTTATATGTTGTCGTTTCGCCGGGTATTCCATTCTGATTGGTGAAGTTGATGGTATTGACATCGATGTTTTTGGTCGCTAATATAACACGCGTACTGAGCCACTGATGATTTTTGTAGTTCTGTGCAATGTTTGGGAAAACTTTTTGCACCAATTCGTCTATGCTTTCTATGATCTTACAGAAGTTTGCTGGCAAGGTGATACATTGCGTAGATTCATCAATTCGCATTCGCCCATTTTCAATATCCATTAATGCAATATCGGTTTGCAAAATTTCCAATTGGAATGGCAGTGGCGCTATCTATATAACATATTGTATATAGATTACTTTAAATACAAATCGTAAGTGGCTTTAATTTTACCATCGAAAGCATAATTTGCTGGTGTCAACCATGTTTAATACATTAAATGTATTTGCAAAAATCATGAAGTTATTAGAATAATTTGCGCATTCATTATTATTTTTCGCCTACCTATTCATGGAAACACAATGGAAACATGATTGAAAAGTAATTAAAACAATAATTACGCCAAATGCTCAAATTGTTGTCCACTATTTTTGATACATAACTGTTTTGCTTAATATCGAATTAATAACTTTTTTATGTAATTGCAATGGAATATGTCTATTGAGTAAGTCTGGAGAACGAGCAGGTTGTCAAATATAATCTAGATTACCAATCCATCGATAGTCAAATCTATTATTTACGTAATTAGTAATAATATATGCACCATGTGCTACTACCCTGTCATGTTGGAATTATATGCTTGCGATTGAGTTGAACGGAATATCATTTAGCTAATCTATAGAGGTCACTTGTTAAATTGCTATTAAATACATATAATAGGTTCAAATATTCTCGTGTCGATAATAACGCACCACACATTGAAAACGTTCGATGTCGAGCTTCGTGAATCGGAATTCACCCAATCAAACTACATTAAACTGGAGCATAGGATTGTTGTTATTTTGATCGATGTATCAATAAGAACAATGCATCTTCCCATCTGTGTCTTCTGCTTGGAGTCATTTGCTAGCATGGACATTGTAATGAGCCTAAAATATCCTATTCTATTTATTTCCTATTTCCCTTATAGAAGGAAACCTTGGGATTTTGACATACAATTTTTCTACTCTTTCGCAATTTCGTTTCTATTTACTAAAGCACTAGGTTTTTGAATTACCAATATGTAACAACATATTATATTTTTCTTCATTACCAAATTTCTCCATAACGCACCAAACAACAAAAGAAGAAGTATACAAATATTAAAAGCAGTAGATAAGCGAATTAAGTAACACAAAAAATTATGAACGCGTAACTTGCTTCTAAATGAATTTAACAGACTATTACTACCTATTGCTTTATTAGTTCATTGCTGCATCTGACACATACACTACCAGCTATAAATGATGGATCACATAGATCGTAGCAATGGTTTGTGAACAGTAAATCGCCCTTTTTGTCTCGCCTTTGATAAACGTCTTTTTGCGGCAGTTAGCGGTACTAGATTTTCACGATTTTTATTTAATTCTGCGCGAAGCTGTGGAGCTGTTAATCATCTATTCCGTTTAGATAACAGTTCCAGCCGCAAATTTCTTATCTAGTGGTCATCCTTGGTCTTCCGACACGTTTTTTGGTCCGTTGTTATGTACCTTTTCACTGCACCTTGCACTGCATGATATGTTAATTTTAATTTTTGCGCTATTTTCCGCAGTGATAATATTTCTTTGCGTAATGTTATTATAGCACTACGAATTTCTGCACTCAATTCCTTTCTTTCTGGCATTTTGTATGTTTGTTCACGAATACTCGTTTTACGACTTACTCGGACAGATTCTAGACTAACATTAAACTTTTCTTAGATTGCAATATTCTGTGTGGTACCACAAATTCCTATAGATTGTTTCATGTTCGTCAAAATATCCACCTTTACACTTAATAATTTCTTTACCAATTTTGGGTAGTGGACAGTGTTCTCTCACTTTTTTGTCTAGCTCATCCCATAGCAACTCGATAGGATTCAAATATGTATATACTTACATATTCTTTGACCAGAATTGTACCATTTTTTTGTAATTTACCTATTGTGATCCCTTATTCATAGCCGGTAGCGTACATGATCTCTACATGCACAAGAAGATCAAAATTTCACAAATATCATTGTAGCTGTTATTTCAGCGTCTAAATATATTACATAATTGAAATCAGTAAATTATGCTATCTCTGATACAATTAAAGCCACCTACGATTTGTATTAAAAAGAAAGTTTGTACGAAAATACTGAAAGACGCGCAAGCTATAGTGGTTTCAATACGCATCATCTAGGATAGCCTATACACGAGGGTAGTTTGACAAATAGTGAGAATGGAAAAGAAAAACGAATTTTTTAAATACAAAATAATTTCTATTTTTCAATATATTCTCCTAAAAGAGTAATACATTTATTCCAACGGTGCTCCAATGCCCTTATGCCATCTCTAAAATGCGATTCCGGAAGGCTTGCAAAATACTCATTTACGAAGATGATAAGCTCGTCTTTAGACGAAAATTTCTTTCCACCTAGTGTCGTTTTCAATTTTGGAAAAAGGTGGAAGTCGGAAGGGGCTAGATCCGGCGAATAAGGCGCATGCGGTACTAATTGGAAATTCAACTCGTGGATTTTTGACATAGCAACTGTGCTGGTATGCGGGGAAGCGTTATCTTGGTGAAACAGAATCTTTTTCTTTGCCATTCCTGGCCGTTTAGCACGAATCTCAACATTTAATTTTTGTAGAAGTTCTACCTTTCTGAAGGTAATCAATGAGCAAAATGCGCTTTGAACCCCAAAAAATTGATGCCATCACCTTGTTTGCCGATAAAGTGGTTTTCGCTTTCTTTGGAGGTGCAGAACCACGTTCTAACCATTGTTTCAACTGTTGTTTAGTGTAGGACGTACTGTAGTGTATCCAAGTTTCATCGTAAGTAACAAATCGCCTACAAAAATCAACCGTATTCTGCTCATAAAGGTCCAAACACTCATTGGAAATGCGCAAACGAGTGAACTTTTGATCAGTCGTAAGCAATCGCGGCACCCATCTTGCCGAAAGCTTGGAAAGGCCCAATTCTTTCGTTAAAATGTGGTGTACGCGTTCTGTTGAAATGTTTACCATGTCTGCTATCTCTCTCACTTTGAGTCGTCGATCTTGCGTAATAATATTATGGATTTTCATAATCATTTCCTTAGAAGTCGCGATTTAGGGTCCTCCAGAGCGCCCTTCATCAACACAGCTTGTTCTACCACGTTTAAATTCATTTACCCATCTACTTCAGATTCACCTAATGCTTCCCGTAACTCATCTTTTATTTCGGTAGCTTTCATACCCCTAATTACGAAGTATTTAACCACCGTACGGTACTCTGCTTTTTCCATTTTAACAAAACGACGTGTTGCTTCTTTTTCAATCAGCTGTCAAAAATAAACTAATCAACCGATTTATCTAAATATCGGAATGTAAAAATATATGTAAATGGGTAACCTAAATTACAGCGCATTTGTTTTACCAATTAGAGCACCACCTATGTGTCATTCTCACTACTTATCAAACTATCCTCGTTGACGGAACTTTTAAATAGACTATTGATTTCAAGCAGTTTTATTTAGACTTATTTCTAGGTAGTATGATGATCAAGTTTTCTTTTATTAAGATCTTCAATCAAAAGAGTAACTTATAGATGCTCTATCAAAAAATAACCATTTAGTTCATTGGAGAGTAAATATTTTATGAATGCACATACGTAATACATACGTATGCATCATGCCTCGTATAAAGTTCTTGTTTAGACTAGGATATTTAATATAAAGTTGACGTTATTGAAAAGTATATATGTATAAGTAAAATTTGGAGTTACCTTAAACTTAATTTATTAAAATTTGTATTTTTTTTACAATATTTATTATGTTAAAATTACAATATCGAGATTTTCTCGTTTGGAAAATTATGCAAGGAACAGTAAAACAGGTTCATGCAATTAATCATCGTATGTACGATTTTTGTTAGTAATTCCCTAATCTTGCAATAATTTATGAACAGCTGGCTAACCAACTTCTCGTTTGTATTGACAAATATCACATAGGGGTGAAGAGGCAGTAATTTCTAAGCTTGAGAGTGGACGATTGCAGATTTTATTGATGATATCCGATATAGAATGAAAAAGCCATAAAATATATTAAGAAACTGTCACAAGAAGTTTAATTATAAGTTGGAACATACCACGGCCTAAAATTATATCAGCATAAAATTCGTGTTATTTATGAATTCAGTTCTATTAATTATGATATAAAATTGCAGTATTGTAAGTGGTTTGTGGATAATTTTAGTAATGATGATGTTCTTAATAAGTTTTTTTTCTGATGAGAGGTGGCTTCGTCTTTCAGAATATTTAATCGAATAAAATATGAAAATGGTCGACGCAAAGTGTTCATGACATTATGTAGATATTGTTACATGCCCAAAAAAATGATGTTTGGCTAACAGTATTAAGAAAACGAATCACTGAACCCATATTTTTTAACGCATTGCTGAAAGACACGGAAATAAGTTATTAGAACCTTTTATTAATAAAATGTCGATGATATTCTGCGAGAAATACTTCTTCAATAGAGATTAATAAAAAATATTTACATACTTCCTTCCAAGCAAACGATCTAAAAATTTTTTTATTCAAAAAAGATGTGAAGATTATTTTCACATGCCTGCAAAAATTGTTATATTATTGTAAACAATAAAGTAAATATCGATTAACCATTGAAAGATATTAAGATTCGTTAATATAACTTACAAATAATGTACAAATATGTGCATATATGAATGTGCAGAAACAGAGTCTGACGTAAGAGAGCAGCAAATCTTATTCGTTTTTCAACTTAGCAATCAGTTCTGATCGTAAGAGCTCTTATTGAAATAGAAAATCAACGGTTTTTAGCTCAGTTTGGAAAATGGTAAATCTGGAGTACTAATCAGTGACCAAGTTCATATTATTAAAGGATAAAACGAACTTTCTTTACTTAATTTCATAAGCTCATTTGCACGGTGGGAAATTTTTTTTCGGACCATTAGAAAGCGGTTTTTTACTATTTTTTTCTTATATAGCTTTATATTGCATTTTTTCAATACTTTTATGTACATACCATGTCTTTTAATAACGTTTCACATCAATGTAAATTGCGAGCTTCATTAATAAGTATTGTTATTCTTCATCTCACTACGAATATTTGTTATTGCTAAGCTTTTTAAGAAGTAGTACTGAGTATGACTTTAGCACTATCTATTTCGTCAAAAACTTCGAAACGCTCTTAATGAAAATAGATCACAAAGAAATTAATAAACGTTGCGATATGAAATTTAATACCTGACGTTGGGAGAGGAGTTGTCGGCTCACCACAAAGTAGTCTAAATCTGCGCCCTCTATTCGTCATTCCACGACCTTTTTAAGCCACTCTCCTATGTATGACATTTGTTTTTTATTCCATATATAGTGAAAATTGAATATTGGAAATAATTCCTAAGAGCATCAGAAAACAGAACACTTCAGCACTACTACATGTACTACTATGGAATTTTAATTTCTTTTGGATTTTTATGTTTAGAATGTTCTCTTGTTAGTTAAATGCAGAATAGTATATGGGCAAAACGCTGTATAATATGACCGTAAATTACACATACTTCGCGATGTATACTTATTCCATATTTGCATAAGTTGACTACGTTCATAGATTTTCAATTAGCTTTAAGTATAATTATTAATTAGCAAGGAATCAATGTTTGCACCAGTTTCTTGTGGTGATGCTTAACGATATTCGTTTGCAATTTTATGTTATGCTTAAATATAGAACATTTCGTTGACTACGTATGTACGGTGCCGACAGTTGTAGATTAAGGCGGAACGGTATAGGGACAGGGAAGCTGGAATAATATTAATCTTCGTTACTTTACTTGTGGAAGTATAATGAGCACCGTCCGTTTGCCGCCTACTATGTGAAGAGGCGATGATTACGCGCGGGTGTGACTAGCATCACAATGCATCTACAGATTCACCTTCGAATACACTACATACACACATATATGTGTATATGTCACTCTATTGTAAGCGAGATATTATTAATGCGCCATTGCAATCATACCGCACTTTATGCGATGTCAATAATTCATTGCTCTCCAGCCCATATACGCACACGTAGACCGTACTAATCCTGCTGTTCTCTTGCATTTTCATAAATCTCCCTTGGTCAACGATGAAAAAATTATGTTTAGTATGCTTTTAATATTGCCGTTGTCTTGTAATCTTACAATTTCTGCTGTTGTTAGGTATTATGCAACTAAATTGATTTCAGTTGTAAATGTGTAGACAGTTTTGCAACAGTATCGGAAATGCAGAACTACAATGAAAGTGCATGTAGATTTTTTTAAACTTCTATATTTATATTCTAAGCACAATCTAGAATATGATCATAAAGTAACGACAAAATTAGTAACTACATATTTATTTGTTACGTATATGAGAGATTAATTACGAAATAATATCGGCAGACCAAAACATACTAATATATACGAGGGTAGCTGTTTTTATATCGGAAAGAGCAAACAAAAAAAAATTTTTTAGTATCGAAAATAGTTTTATTGCTTTTCAAAATATTCTCCTTGAAAATCAATGCACTTTTGCATTCGTTTAAGCTAATCCGAAAAGCATTTCTGCCACTGTGAAGGCGGTATCTCCAAAATATGAGTTTTGAATGTCTCTTCCGGCGTAGAAAACCGTTGACCACGGAGTTTATTCTCCACGTGTGGGAACAAAAAGAAATCACAGGGTGTTAGATCAGGGCTGTACGGCAGATAGCTCATCACTTCAATGTTTTGCCCGATCAAACATTCAATTGTTTGAACCAACCTGTGAGAGCTCGTACTGTCGTGATGGAGGAGAATGATAAATAATAATAAAAATAATTGCACGAAAATGTTCGCGAGTTAATTCCATTTTTTCGCTGACATAAAATTTTCAAGTTACTGTCAACAATAGAAATAGCGACCGGATAATATAACTGTTAAGGTAAATATATTGTCAAAAATAATAAAGTTCACGATGCAATCATCAGATCGGAGGCAACACTAACTGTATTGCCAGTTCCCGAAATATAAACGGCTACCCTCGTACATATAGCCACAAAATCTTTCGCATACATAATTCTATATAAAAGCAAGAAAAACTAAAAGAAAGAGAAGATAGTTTCCAGTTAAAGTTACAAAACGAGATTTTATTATAACATTGTCGTATTTAATGTTCCTAGAAATAACGGGTAAGTTGTTGTAAAATGACGCAGAAGTATCTAATATTATATTAGAAGTTTCGAACATTTAAAAGAGTGTAATCGCAACATTTAAATAAACTCAATAAATCTAGAGTTACAAAGTTGATTTGACGGAAAGTGTGTCTCGAACGAAACATTAAGATTTTATTATTTTTCAATGCACTTAAAGCAATGATGCTGAAGTGGCGTATTATTTTTGTAATGATTTTTCTTTACATCTTCAAAGTACTGCTCCGTAGCTGAAATGTGTTTTCCACAACGTCTTTCTAACAAGGAAAGGTTTGAGTTTCTGGAATAAGTCAAAGTCACTTGAGGGTAGATCCAACCCTGCGTTATTAGATTTTTGCCTTTTATAAAATAAGGATTATTATTATTATTATTACAAACTTACTGTGTCGTCGAAATTACCTATACTTTTCATATAAAACACTTATATTGGGTCTGGGAAAAAGTTCGTGGCGTTTTTCCCGATAGATGGCATTGGTTGCCGATAACTAAAGAACAACAAGTCACAGCGACACCACCGACGGCTCGTTTTTTATGACCTTCCGAACGTTAGTTTGAGCGTAGAAACATTGTAATCGGTGCAGTGGTTGGAAAGTTATTCGCACTTGAAAATGGAGAAGAATAATGAGAAATTTCGCTATATTCTGCATTATTATGATAAGGGGAAGAACGCTGCGCAGGCTTGTGATAAAATTTGTGCTGTGTACGGTGAAGGTACTTTATCGAAATCTGTTGCGCGGAAATGGTTCGCTCGCTTTCGTTCTGGAAATTTCAATGTGAAAGATGAGTCACGCTCCGGTCGTCCAATCACTGAAAAATCTGATGAAATTCTTGAAAAAGTCCAACAAGATAAGCATATCAGCAGTGTCGATATTGGCATGGAGCTAGGCATTGACCACAAAACTGTTTTGAACCATTTACACAAAGCTGGTTACAAAAAAAAGCTTGACGTATGGGTTCCTCATGAGTTGAGCGTGAAAAACATGATTGACCGAATTAACATCTGCGATGCGCTGCTGAAACGGAATGAAATCGAGCCGTTTCTGAAACGTTTAATAACCGGAGATGAAAAATGGATTACGTACGATAATCGGAAGCGTAAAAGATCGTGGATAAAGGATGGTGAGCCGTCACAAGCGTTCGCTAAGCCAACATTGACGCCAAAAAAAGTGATGCTGTGTGTATGGTGGGACTGGAGGGGAATCGTCCACTACGAGCTACTTCCAACTGGTCAGACGATTGATTCTCAACTCTACTGTGCACAACTAGAGAGATTACGCCGGGCGATTGAAAGAAAACGGCCCGAATTGATTAATAGGAAAGGTGTTGTCTTCCATCATGACAACGCCCGACCACACACTTCTTTGATGACCCGTCAAAAATTGAGAGAGTTTGGTTGGGAAGTTTTGATGCACCCACCTTACAGTCCGGATATAGCACCCTCTGACTATCATCTGTTTCGATCTCTGCAGAACTCTCTCAATGGAATTAAGTTGGTTTCAAAAGAAGCCTGTGAAAACTACTTGATTCAGTTTTTCGACCAGAAACCACAGAAGTTTTTCACCGATGGGATCATGGATCTACCAAAAAAATGGCGAAACATTGTCGATAATAATGGAGCATATTCGGTTTAAATGAATTCGTCCACGCGCCATGCGGGGACCAGTTGAATTTTACTGAAAAAACGCCACGAACTTTTTCCCAGACCCAATATTATTTTTGTTTATTGTTTTGTTATATTATTTTTGTTTATTTTTTTATTGTTTGTTGTTTTATTAAATAAATAGTAAGCGTCTTTCTGGAATGCCACCATATATAATAGCAAATTATAACAGAATAAAAATCATATAAACATTTTAACAAGTTTGCGCCTAGAGATTCACTAGTATACAACTGTATATTAAGTTCTTTCATGTCCACTCCGTTATTTCTCTGTTCTCGAAAGAATAAGATATAATTATTTAATAATCAGCATACCATATTTAATTACGGTCGAAATGATGACTTTACAGCTATATTCGAATTCAAATAAGCGAAAAAAAATACATATAAATATTTATGACAACGCATACAAATATATTTTGACGAATAATAATGACCACTAACTAACTTTCATGACATACGAAATGATTTACGTGCGGACGGCCAACACAACTATCATCTTCCCCACTGCGGTCAGCCACATTTGGCACGTCTTATTTACGACTTCTTTCGGGACATTCACATAATTCTAAACAACGAAAACAAAATTGTTTATAGCTTGGTAAATTGGTAAAAATACGGAAATGTGTTGGATCGATCGCTGTAAAATATAATTACGGCTTATGTAATAATCATGATTTTTTCGGAAATTATTTAGAATACGTCGTATTAAGTCCTAATTAATAGTTTTTAATAGATGCTTATCTATTTACAAAGAGTAGTAGAACTGAATATGTAAGTAATAGTACGTTTCAAAACAGAGTGCTCAAAATAATTAACGAATATTCTATATTATTGATAAAGTGTTAGTTGATACGAGGCGTGCTTTTTAAGTAAATACCGGTTTTTAATATGCCTGCTGCAGCACTGCACCGTGTATCTAGATCTGTTAGTCACAGACGCCAGTATGGAAGCATTCATACGTGTTTAGGTTTGTTTGCGCATAATTAAAATGTCTCAGAGAGTTTAATATCCCGCCGATTGTAAAATACGAGCTGTGATTCGTTTTCTACATGCAAAAGGCGTGAAACTAGTCTAAATTCATCGGCAGGTAAGTGAAGTGAATGGAGAAAAAACTGCGAGCGAAGAAATTATACTAAAATGTGTTAGAACATGTAAAGATGGCCTCACTAATGTTTATGATGAGAAACGTCATAAGTCAATCATTACTGAAGACTTATTACAGAAAGTTAATACAAAAATTCTAGAAAAGTAACGCTTTATGATTTTGTCATTGTCTGACAAGTTACCGCAATTTTTAATGAAGGTTCTTTATGAATTTGTGGTAAAACGATCTAATTATAGGAAGTTGTGTGCTCAAATGCTGACTGAGGTGCACAAAATCAATCGTGTAGTCAGTTCTTTGACTCTCCTTAAGTGGTACCGTAATAAAGGTGGTAACTCGTTAAGCCAAATTGTCACGTGAACCATCCATGTTTCTTCCCCAGTGACCGGAACCGAAACAGCAGTGCATGGAATGAAGGCACTCAACATCCCCTGAGAAATTGAAATTCAAGAAAACGACTGCATCAGGAAAAATTATGTGCATTGTCTTTTGAGTAAAGGGGTCTTTTGTGTTATCGGGCAAGGGGTGAGGACCACGAGGTGACACAATTAATTCTGAGACATATCACGGCATCTAAACTACATCGGGCAATCTGAAACAAGAGATGCGGTATGGTCAGTAAGGAGATTGTTTCGCTGCATGACTATGTTCGTCCACACGATACTCATCGAATCAAGATCCCATCGCATCATATCGCTGGAAACAACTTGATCACCCTTCGTATAGACCTGATCTAATGTCCAGTTGCACCACTTATTTTTTCACTTGAAAAGGCATCTAGGCATTCAAAACCAGGACGGCAAATAAGGTGGTAGATTTCTATGAGGATGGAGTTTAGAAGCTAGGTGTACGATATGATAAGTGCCTTAATATTGATGGTAATTATATTGAAAAGTAGGCTAAAGTACAGGCTTTCTTATGAAAGCAAAATTTTTGAAAAATATTACACTTGCGATTTTTTCTTTTATTAAAACGGTACTTACTTAAAAAATACCTGTAAAACACCTACAAATATTTCTAAATATAAACTAGTTTCAACCTACGAGGGAGCGTTTTTATATTCGCGGAATGAGCGGGTTGTAGAGGGGTGAGTAGGCGCATTGGGGGCGTGGCCTGTGTAGCGACTCATGATTAGTATAAATACGAAGTTTCATTGTTATTAGACAGTTAGTCTTTGAACTATCGTCAACCAAGTAACATAATCAGGAGTGAAAAGTGAAATATGGAAAAAATCGAATATCGTGCCGTTATAAAGTTCCTTACCAGGCAAGCAAAATCAGTCGCGACCATAATGAATGAGATGTCATTGGTTTACGGCGACTCTTGTCCAGGAAAAACCATGGTGTACAAGTGGCATAGTTTATTTAAACAAGGAAGGGAATCCCTTGAAGACGACCCGAGGCCGGGCAGGAGCATTGAGGTGACCACGCCAGCACTTATCCAAAAAGTTGAACAAATTGTACTCGAAGATGCTCGACTAAAGAAGAAACAACTCGCAGAAATGGTTGGAGTATCCGATACAACAATTTTTAAAATCCTACACGATCATCTCGGCATGTTTAAGGTCAGCGCAAGATGGGTGCCGAGAATGCTCACGCCGCCGCAAAAACAACAGCGCGTAGAGGGTTCGCGTGCATTTTTGGACCTCTGTAATGAAGATAAAGATGGTGTATTGAGTGGAATTGTTACTGGAGACGAAACTTGGGTTCATCATTATGAACCTGAGTCCAAACAAGACTCCATGCAGTGGCATAAAAAGGGCAAAGCACCTCCCAAGAAATTTAAAGTGTCACAATCAGCTGGGAAGCTCATGGCAACGGTATTTTGGGACTCGGAAGGAATACTCGGAAGGAATATTGTTGATTGATTATAAAGATAAAAGTGTTTCTATAACCGGAGAATATTACGCTTCAATATTAGAGCGACTAAAAGAAGCCATTAAAGAGAAAAGATGGGGAAAATTGACAAAAGGTGTTCTGCTTTTGCACGACAACGCGCCCGTCCACAAGAGCCGCGTTGCGTTAGCTGCCCTGCATAAGGTGGGCTTCAAAATTGTGAATCGCCCACCCTACAGCCCAGACCTGGCCCCGAGTGATTATTACCTGTTTCCGAAAATGAAAAAAGAGCTGCGGGGTAAAAAATTTACTGCCGATGATGAAGTCAAGGAGGCAGTTTCGGCGTATTTTGCATATAAAGAGAAATCATTTTTTTATGAGGGTATAAATAAATTAATTGAAAGATGCGAAAAATGTATCCGTCTTGCAGGTGAATATATTGAAAAAGGAAAATAATTTGGTTTTTTTATTTTCACACCTTGTCCCCCATTCCGCGAATATAAAAACGCTCCCTCGTATATAAGCAACAAAAAACAATATACAGACGTGTGCATTAAAGCGATCGTTGCTGGTATGTATAAAAGTGCACTTGAATACACTTCTCGACAGTATCTAAAGTTCACATCAGTGATTAATAGTGCAAATTTTAAATATTGAGATTTGATCGGAAGTTGCAATTACATTGCAATTAGTGGATTTTCACAATATTACGACGGTTGGGAGTTAGGACATTATGTAGCAGTTTTGTTTATTGTCCAATAGAAAATCCTTAAAATAAGAAATAATAGCTGATCAAATATATATAAAAATAATTAAAAAAACTAAAAAATAATTTTTTTCTGGTTTTTTAATATTTTTTTGTTACTTTTAATAAAAAATCTATTTCAAATTATTAAATGTCATACCTGTCGCCGATAAATATGTCACTAGGGATCTCCTTTGCGTTGTTCATCAAGCGATAAAGTGGTGACCTTATTAGAAGACCAGTTCTCGATATAGTCAATTTAAATGTAGCAGTATGACGAGTCTAGCCAGATGGAACAATGTAATTTCAGAGAAAAAGAGAGGAGCAACCGATTTTATTGTAAGATTCATATTATGAACGTGTAGTAACATACTATAGGAAGTTTCAAGGTAAATGCCTGTAGATTTAAATGATAATTATTTTTGAAACACACGTTGGATGCGTTCAATAGGGCTGCTGAGATGAATAGTAACGGAATCAAATAATAGATGAATATTTCTTAGATTTCTTAGTAATGTTATGAAAACATTTCGTTATTCTCAAAATAGGAACCAATGTTTTGGAAGCAGATTGACAGACTTTACTAATACTTTTATTGAACGGAAGGACTGAATCAAAAAGTACTTAAAGAGCTCTTTTTAAATTGCTGGCCGTTCATAGAATCTATAGCGTCGTTTTGATAAGACACGTTAGAGAAAAGTTTGCCATCGAAATATGCTGTTTGGCATGATGGAATGGGTAGAAAGAAGATCATCAACATGTCATACAAAAAAGGAAAGGCTAAGAGCTTGAAACCTTTGTAGAAGACATAACTGAATCTATTTGGTAAATAGAATTCAATAAAACTACACAGAACAGGAATAAAACCGAAAGAATTGCACTTTTCTAGAAATAATTTATGATTGATCCTGTCAAAAGTATGAGAAAAAAACCGTGTGAATACTGTCGACTTGTTCCCGAATATCCAAAGCTTCACTCACGAATTGGGTAAGAAACAAGATTGGTAACGGTGGATCGTCCTCACATAAAACCATTTTGGAAATAAGAAATATGTGGATGAATATTAGAATAAATGATCGGGTATATTATTTGTTTGTAAATCTTAAGTAGGTCTGTAATTAGAAATTTGAGAATAGTCTCCTTCCTGAAAAAATAGATGGGAAACATAATTTGAGGAAAAAGCTTTACCAAAAGTAGTTGCAAATGTGTTCACAATGTTCCCAGGCGTATCAAAACAAGTACGTTTATTGCATAATTTTCCAGAAATATGTGTATTACCTTGTTTAGAATGTATAAATGATAATAGTTCCTTCGGATTTTCCACAATGGTATTTTCGATGCACTTTATATAATCTGTATAAGTACCAGAAATTTGCAATTTCGTTAAAGAATTCTCTTAAAATTAGCATAGAACACCAGATTACTTGTGGATTTCCACCTTTTTCTAAGGTTTTGAGGTTCTATTTTATTTCTTCCGTCTGTCAAGGTAGGAAGTTAGGGTTAACTTGAAACAATCTTGGTACAGAGGGAACGAAAACGTTATGTATAATACTATCAAGTTTGTCCATCATAAAAGTTACATCTTTAAAGTCGTGTAAAAGTATGTAAAGCAGAGACTAGGACCCTGAGTGCGGTTATTACAAGATTTCAGATTGTGTTTTACATGCTATTTCGCAGGACTTCTTGCTAACGAAGTATCGAGTGATGTTTTTGATGTACCATTTGCTAGGTCTTATAGCGATTTGAGATCCGTACTGTAGAAAGTCTTGAGTATGTTTGCAGTATTGTCAGTTGGTTGTACTTTCTGATGTGTTTCTGTTATTCCTATATTCATGTGCAATTTATAGAATTATATACTGATATTTATTTTATAAATCGGCATATCCGTTAAAAAATAAATAAATAAAAGCGGTGCCTTTTAAATGAATAGTCATAAAAGTTTCTTTACGTAAGTAATGTTATATCGATTTAGCATTAATAACTAGATGAAAAATGAATTGGGAAATACTTCATTTCGTTTAATACACTTCCTTCACTCCAGAAAGAAATTTTCCATTTAGAAATTGGTTTCCTAAAGAGGTACTCATATCTCATACATTTACTACACTTGGGGCGAACCAATAAAATATTTTTTTCAACATGGCTTAATAGCAATAATAATAAGAACACTAACAATAAAAACAACTACACCATGATCTTAATGAGCAGACATCAACGTTACCGCCTAGTGACGACGTGAATATTAAATGGTTTTGCGTAACACTCTTGATTTAAGGTTTTATCTAACTCGCGAGACTTCGACGCGGCACGGCGCTGCGGATTCAGTGCGTGCATCAAAGATGAACGCAGCCTATGATAGAAGAGAGACGACGAGAAGAAGAAAATACCTAACTGCCGTTATATAGTGGGATAATAAATAAAAGCGTAATGTTCGCTTCGGGTTGTTATTCTTTGATTGGCTGGCATTCCTGATTTCTGATTTCGAGTAATTGCCAAGTCATCGTATTATGGAAAAACATGCGATAATTTGTTACGTCGTGAGCTTCGAGAGAATTTCTAATATTTTATTTAAATTCTGTTTTAATATTTCCATATTGTATTCATAAGTATATGTTTACACAAAAAAGTGCTATTTATACTGCGATCACTGTCAATGATTGGTATATTACTACTTATTTCAGCTTAAACATTGTATAAAATTTTACTTCCTTGGATCTAATATAATTTTCTGTCACTAAAACATACTAATATTTAGTCTACGTCTCTTTATCACTTTCATAAACATTAAGCTTATATCAGACATTAAAGAAAGCGACATGTTTTCATTTTTCAGTCTTCTATAAAACTAGACTTCTAAATAATAGTAATAATAATTTATTTATTTGTTCGCCAAGCAAATATACATTTATTTACAGGACCCAACAAAGTAATAATGAAATACCCACACATATTAAACTTACCTTTATGTAATCATACTAAAAAGTACAAATAAATTGATACAAAATAGTTGTTCAGTTATTGCAGAGAAATAACAAGATAGAAACGTACTTGTTGCTGTGTACGAGGGTAGTTTGACAAGTAGTGAGAATGGAAAAGAAAAACGAATTTTTTAAATACAAAGTAATTTTTATTTTTCAATATATTCTCCTAAAAGAGCAATACATTTATTTCAACGGTGCTCCAATGCCCTTATGCCATCTCTAAAATGCGATTCTGGAAGGCTTGCAAAATACTCATTTACGAAGATGATAAGCTCGTCGTCACACGAAAATTTCTTTCCACCTTGAACCGTTTTTAATTTTGGAAAAAAGGTGGAAGTCGGAAAGGGCTAGATCCGGCGAATAAGGTGCATGCGGTACTAATTGGAAATGCAACTCGTGGATTTTGAACATCGCAACTGTGCTGGTATGTGAGGAAACGTTGTCTTGGTGAAACAGAATCTTTTTCTTTGCTATTCCTAACCGTTTAGCACGAATCTCAACATTTAATTTTTGTAGAAGTTCTGCATAATATTGTCCGTTTATTGTGGCACCTTTCTGAAGGTAATCAATGAGCAAAATGCCCTTTGAATCCCAAAAAATTGATGCCATCAGCTTGTTTGCCGATAAAGTGGTTTTCGCTTTCTTTGGAGCTGCAGAACCACGTTCTAACCATTGTTTCGACTATTGTTTAGTTTCGGGTGTACTGTACTGTATCCAAGTTTCATCGCAAGTAACAAATCGCCTACAAATATCAACCACATTCCACTTAGAAAGGTCCAAACAGTCATTGGAAATGCGCAAACGAGTGAACTTTTGATCAGTCGTAAGCAATGGCGGCACCCATCTTGCCGAAAGCTTGGCAAGGCCCAACTCTTTAGTTAAAATGAGGTGTAGGCGTTCTGTTGAAATGTTTACCATGTCTGCTATCTCTCTCACTTTGAGTCGTCGATCTTGCGTAATAATATTATGGATTTTTATAATCATTTCCTTAGAAGTCACGATTTTGAGTGCTTCAGAGCGCGCTTCATCAACACAGCATGTTCTACCACGTTTAAATTCATTTACCCATCTACTTATTGTGGCAGATGATGGAGCAGATTCACTTGATGTTTCCCATAACTCATCTTTTATTTCGGTAGCTTTCATACCCTTAATTACAAAGTATTTAATCACCGCACGACATTCTGCTTTTTCCATTTTAACAAACCGACGTGTTGCTTCTTTTTCGATCAGCTGTCAAAAATAAACTAATCAACCGATTTATCTAAATATCGGAATGTAAACATATAAATAGGCAACCTAAATTACAGTGCATTTGTTTTACCAATTAGAGCGCCACCTATGTGTCATTCTCACTACTTGTCAAACTATCCTCGTATTTTAAACAAAACAAATTTGAACAAATGAACAGACAATATGCAATAACACTCAAATGTGCAGAAATGATTCGAGACTGAAACCGCAGGTAATACACTTACGAGTATATACATTAATTCAGTATATAAAATGGTCAAATTGATAGAGCCTGTGGTTTATTTTCGTATTCTGTATAGGTATTTCGACAACTAAGTTGTAATCACCAACAGATAATTAAACAGTGTCGTACCTGGAAAACTACGGCAAAACACCCGTACGAAACAAATTCCGCACACGATCCGTACTGTTGAAAGCCAAAACGCACACTGTATATTCGTTTCACATAATTTTTCTATTCTTAAACTAAGATAAAAGACAAAATAAAAGAGAAAAAAGGAAAAGAAAAGAAAAATACCTACAGATGCCCAGGTCATTGTTCAACATATGACCCTTATTCTTCAAAATGTACATGCTTTCATATGTATCTAATTCGCGATAATTACACGCGTTCTTTATCAGTATTATTTGTTTGCATTTGATAAAGAACATTTGCTGCATTAGTCGTCTCTGGATTGTAAGAAGGATTCTTTTTGTACGACAAATTCGCATAACGTGCTTTTTTTCGTCTAAATCCGATGTACAATTCTAAATAATCATCAGTCTCACTTGAATTAGTTTCGCTTTGAATTTTACCATAGAAGTAAAATGTTGTACCGAGTAAGAAATTCGAGTACGATTAAAAAATCTGCTCTAAAAATCTGGTGAAAAATAATCTAAGAGCTCGTAAAGTAAATTTGGAATTGTCTGTATTACCAAGCAAAATAATAAGGAGTATATATCGAACGAAATATTCCGGAAACAAAGAAATTTTTGAAAGGGGAAGTAGATGTTTGTGATTGACACTGACAGAATACTCTAAATATACGTTATATTATATTGTTGCTATGATAACATTTAGTTTTAGTAAAACCTACATCAAATTCTAATTACGAAATTTACTAATATCGCTTTATCCTATAATAAGTCTCTAATATGCTAAAATGACAAGTTTTTCATATTAGAATTACAAATATCGATAGTATCATTGTAAATCAATCCTATATGTGTTACAATTTTTATATTAATTTAGAGATAATCAAGCATTTTACTTGTATTGTTTAATATAATTTCTTGCCCATGTAGTTGAAATATTCGAGCGAAAATTTAACGACTGTAAATCATAATTCTAATTTTTGTTAAAGAATATAAAGACAAGCCAGTGTAACAAATCTTAATAAATTTTAAGATGCCTGATGTGTGAAATAATCTGATAATGTGTTAAATATTCACGCTTTAATGAAGTAAATTATAGTGTGCACTATCCGTAAAATATGTTTTGATTCGTATATATGCGTATATTTGTATTAATGCGCATACATGTATGTTGGAGATTCATGTATGTGTGGTATTAATAAAGAGCAATCAAATAAGTATCTTAATAAACATGAAAAAAAAATAACGACGTTTATTTACGAGGTATCCGGAATTTTATTATGTAAGTGACGGAATTTTCTGATCTAGATTTTAAAGGAAAAATTTCTTCGAGATGCTGTCATATGTTAATAAAATTGACATTTCGTTTTTAGGAATCCGACCTTTCTAGATAATTAACATAATTGGAAAAATATTTATCATAAATTTTATGCTTGGTTAAGCATATTATAAAAGAGAAATTTTGGTACATTGATACAGAACTGTATCTTACTTGTACTGTAGTTTATACTAAATACAGTCTGTGCTGAAGTAAAGAACATTAAAAACTAGTCTTGATTAAGTATACAAATTAGAATAATTTTGCAACTTAAACTGGAAGTAAATCAGCAGATATAAAATACACACAATGTGCTTGCCGTTACGTTCTACTGCAGTAGTCGCAACGTGTACGAAATTTGTCAGTGAGTTCTCTCAAAAAATGAATTTTTTTTTAGCATACCTTAAACGAAAACATCAAAAAGGGTGGGATCAAGTGAATGAGTAGAATATGAAAACTGTACCAAAAGAAATTAGACGGTTCTCAAAATTCTCATGAAGTACATTAAGGGATTTTTCCGTCGTATGGTATGTAGCATGTAGCCCTATCCTATTGAAACTATTTGATCTTCCACTCGGTAGGCTTTTGGCGTGGCAGAATCGTTTGCAAAATCTCGAAAATAATGTTACCGTATATCTCGTATCACTTTTAATTCACAGTAACAACATTTATATTTTCGTTTTCAACTAAATAAGGAAGCAGTATGCTATTAACAGATACTCCACATCAAATTGCTACATACTCACTATGAAATTATTTCCCTGCGATTACATTTGGCCATTTACATCCATGTAAACCAGTTGTTTGTCGGTCGATAAATTTCTTCTGATGGATATGGCATACGTTGCCATATCCATCAGAAGAAACACTATACTTTCGAAGGAAATATTCTATAATCATAAACCATTATTAACATATCAGTATAATAAATAATTTTTAATTAACTCTTCTAATTTAAGGCAGTTTATTGTTATTAAACACATTTTCAGTTTATTAAAATATTCTTGCCGCTTTAATCCACATTTGAAACTAAAATTTTTAATAGGCGTTTACTTCAAGCAATTATAAGTTTAACACACGAGAAAAAGATGAAAATGCTATTATGTAATTTATACCAATAAATTATAATCTACTAGGTTCGAAATTAAAAGATAATTCATTGTACTTCTTCAGTCATTCTTGAGTGTCGAATGTCAACTTTTAGAGATTATTTAGATTCCACAGAAACAATTGATATACTCTTAATCATGGCATAAGTTCCGCTATATATTAAAAGTCATATATCCAATAGAAAAAGTTGTATGTTTTAGTTTTTTTTTACACAAAAGGAAAGGCTTTGGTCTTCAGGATGAACCATAATTTATAGTTCAGGAGATTTAAACCTCGACTGGACAACGGCCAATCGTGAGCAGCTATGAAATCCAGCACATTGCTTTTTAACCAATTGTGCACGAATTTGTCTTTATGAGCTGGAGTAGCATCATTGTTGATTAATGAGCAATGTTTCACTCAAAGGCTTTACAACCGGGATCTAAAACTGTTTCTTACTAAACTCCAACCGATATTTTCAATCCGTTTTTGCAGAAATGGAGCTATGTCGTATTTTAATAGGACACTCCCTACCAAAACGTCATTGACAACGGATGATGACCACATTTAACTTTACGAGCAATGCGAGAAAATTCCCGAGTGTTTCTGGCATCTATCTTGTCATTTTATTTATTAAAATGCTCCTCAATTGAAACGATTTTCTCATTTGTAAATAGGATTCGTCCGACCCTTATCAATAACCGTTTCGATTTGTTTCACCTGTTGACCATTAGTTGAATTATAAGGAAATGTTCCATTGAAGGTTACAAACCACAAGTCCGTCTTTATATTGCGTGACTTTCTATTTTCATATAGGATTTTGAAAAATTGCCTCTGCTGTACCGCTATGCATGATTGTCCAGATCTTTCTCCATCGGTTACTTTATAGTTTTGCTCATATCTATTGCTAGTTCTATACACTGATATTTGGCTAATACGAAGCTGTAGGAGAGTTTTAAAATGATCCAGTTTTCCCATTTTACACTTAAGTAGAGCAATTACTGTTATGAAATTTTTTTACCCGTTCGATCCATACGCACTTGTTACTCAAACTAAAGATAAAGACACTAGACTTGACTCTCTGCTAGTCACATTACTTCATAAAAAAACACGTGATTCACAATAACGAACGAGTAACAGAATTTATGGTATGACTATGTACTATATATCGTTTGAGACGTTTGTAATTCATAGTCTTTTAGGTTTCGCTGTCTTTATTATGACGCATACAGTATTTCCTTTTTTCTGCTAAAATTTTATTTATTTTTAAGCTCATTTTACAGGATACCATATGTGTTTCTTGTTATTATTAAATTCACTTTGTTAATATTGTAATAATAATCAATGCCTTCGTATTCTCCAATAACATAACACCAATTACGCTTGTGATACAATTTAAGATCTTTAGCTGACAACATTCACTTGAACGTGAAAGAAAACCACGAGGAACTTTCCTGGACAGCGACCGTTGAATTCGATCCCGAAACTCACGGCGTTATAAGTCCTTAACTTGCGATCAGCCAACTATGTTGCTGGAATGTTGCATGTTCATGAGTAAATAGTGTTTATGAATAAAATGCAGTTACAATAACCAGAAAATTGTACGTATTGTTAATATTGTGAATGTTTATCGCTCTAGCAAGAAATGGATGGATGAAAAATTAAATTAACCTCTATTCTAAATACTTTGAAACATTTTCCTGTAATTCTGTAATTCGGTTATAAATGTGGTCACTTAAAACTATCAATATAATATTAATCCCATACAGTATTGATGAGAGAAGATCACGTTTTTAAGAAATTGTCATCCATTTTCATAAAAAGTAAATTGTTATCTATCAAAGAGACTTATTGTGTGTACGTATGTACATACAATTCGTAAAAACATAATCGGTAGAATATGCAAAAGTTTATATATTGGATAGTATGAAATTGTTTGGCGATTCTACAGCTATTGAATAAGAAAACACTGTTATTTATAAAGTTTTGTCTGCATTTATAATCAAAGTTGAAGTTCAGTTATTGCATAAAATAAATATTAATACGGTCACATGCATCGGATACCAAATCAAGTTATTAAACAGATTACTCACCGATATTTCTTAAAAAATAGTAAAAAGGCACCGGATTATGATTTGATTACAGATTCAGTCATATATAAGCTGTCACGAAAGGAGATAAGTCATATTACTTAAGTGCTTTCCTGGTTAACAAAAAATTACAGCGGGAATATTAAAAACATAACTGGAAAATACACTTAACGAGCTTCTTACCAATTGGTTTGTCTTTTACTAATATTGACGACGATTGCGAAAAAGTTCTTAATGAAAAGATTAAAGTTCAATATTTCTGAAAATCATAATATCGAATAATTAATTGAACTATTGAACAAATACATCGAGAGTTTTCTATAACTCGATGTCTATTCTACAAGTTACTTTTTGTTGGAAAGTAAGTAAATTTTCTGTATTATACAAAAGGTACTAGGAAAGTTTTGCAAGAATAGACACCTGGTTCCTCCATCACGACAATGCTCCAGCTCACCGCGCCAAAGCCTGCACCGAATATTTGACAACGACAGGATTGAAACTTCTCGAGCACCCTCCCTAGAATCCAGATCTTGCTCCTTGCGACTTTTCTGTGTTCCCGCATGTGAAAATGAAACTAAAAGTGAAGCGGTTTTCCAGTGATGATGACCTCCTGCGGGCTTGGGACAACGAATGTGCTTTACTCCCTAGTGAAACTTGGCTGAACTGGTTTAAAGATTCGTTTCAGAGGATGGAGAGGTGTATTGAGTGTAGAGGAAATTACTTTGAAAAAATTAAATAAACAAAGCTGCATTACAAAACTTTCCTAGTACCCTTTGTACATATCAACTATTATTATTTACACAATATAAAATACTTAGCTGGACAACATGAGAATTATTAGAATTAACTAAACCTTGCCATTAGGTTTCTTAATTTGAATTGTTTCAGACAATGCATTACTTTGCCAGTGGTATTAAACTATTCATTTGTAAGAACGCTAGCATGAGGCGCTATTTTATTTCTATACTTTACACTAAGTCATTCAATTTCAATCTTTATTTACGCAAAAATTCAATAGCAAAATTTCTATACTTCAGTTATTGACTGTATCCTAGAGTAGAATGCCATAACTGTATATAGGTTTTAAAATTACTTTATAAATTTGTAAAATTTATTTAGTTTTAGCATAAGTCATTTTCTATTGGAAAATATGTTCTTTCGCTCCATTAATCTAAGTGAAAGTAACTAATACTAACTGTTCGTGGTAATTATTTGTGGCAATTATCCATATGAGCAGGTGTCTCGATTTGTCGTAAATGTGGTATTAACTGGTTTTTATTCGTTGGTTTTAATTTTCTAATTTTAATCAGTTTAGGTCGGCATTAAACTTGAGATTGGAAGATCGGCAATGAAAAAGTGTAGTTTTGGACTCAATATACTTTCATGTGGAACGCCGAAATAATAGGCTACAGATCTGCATACTCTACCACGTAAAACCACGTAAAATCAATCTAATAAATTCAACCTAAATAGCTGATGGAAGCGATGTATAATTAAAGCATGTAGAAGTGTGAGTTTGAAACGTAATTTCATACTGTGTCGAGTTCCTGACTTACATCATGAAATGTAGAGCATAATAATTTTTACCTTCTAGGTCGTTGCCAATCTGCTTGATTACCAGATGATAGAGAGTTAATATTATAAACAAAATAGTTGACGAGAGTTCTTTATCGATATCGACCGTTCATTTCATAAGCTGATGCGCTAGCAATTACTTTATAAACTAAAAGTATCCGGTATATATATATATACAAAGGGTACTAGCAAAGTTTTGCAATATGACGCAAAAATGAATCGTAGGAAGCTGCTTGTTGCTGTTGATACATGCACATACGTGCACAGTATCCGCCGCGCCACGTCGATGGGCTCAGTTATTCATTAGCAGTGAGAGTGTAAAGTGCTTACGATGGCATCGTGGTCACGAAATGAGATAAGGGCAGTTTTGCGTTATAATTTCATGCTGGTTTAAAGATAGATCTGTGCTTCGAAGAAATGACTCTTGCACTAGGTGATGTTTGTCCACATCGCACAACGATATTCAGGTGGTATAGAGAATTCCAAAGGGGAAATTTAACTGTGGAGGATGCTTAGAGTCCGGGAAGGCAACGAACGTCAGTTACAGAAGAAAACGTTACTACTGTGAGGAAAATGCTTGGCGAGGACAGGCGAGTGACCTACTAACAGATAGAGAGTACTTCAGGCCTAAATGCACCAGCAATTAGTTCGATTTTGCATGATCATTTGCAAGTGAAGACACTTTGTTCTCTCTGGGCGCCGCATCGACTGACAGAAGAGCGGATAACACAGCGTGTGACTTAGTGCCGGGAGATGCTAAAAAAGTGTAATAAGGGACAATCTCGGTATGTGAACAACATCGTGACAGGTGACGAGGCTTAGCTGTACTATTACGATGTGCCAACCAAAGCTCAAAACAAATTTTGGGTCTTTGATGATTAGGACACACCCGTAGTTGTCAGAAAATCCCGATCTGTAAAGAAGAAAATAAGTGGAATTAAAGTAGCTCAATTTAATCACAAATAAGTCATTTCGTATCTTCTCTGCTTTCGGTCTGTTTTCTTCTTCTAGAAAAATGACGATTTCTTCTTCTAATTTATAATCACGTTGCAAAACTCTCCGCTAAGTGTTGTATATCAATGTCTCTCCAAAGTAAAAGTTCTTGATATAGTGGACCTTATTTTGATATAATTTACTGCGGTTACAACCATCGTGAACATGTATTTATATCAGGACTCATTTGTTTGGAATTTGAAGTTTTTTTGAGAATGTGTCTAGATACACTGAAGATTTTTATTTCACAAGTTCTTGCAAACTTCAAAGTCTTCTAGACATTGTACGAGCACCATCAGTGCATATTCTAGCAGTTTTTCTATTTTATGTTTGTGTCTTTTACAAAATACTTAATATATTAAATAAATATTCCATGTGGTTTTGCTACGAGTTCTATTGGCTTGCAGAAAAATAGTTCTTTTTCTGCTAACATAGTAACACAAATATAGGTAATTAAATGAGCATCTTTATTGCCATCTGTTACCTTATCAAACTGAATTAAAAACAATTTATGATGCAACTTCTCCAAAAGCTTATACTCTACAACTTTAGCTATATCACCAATTCGACGGGCAACAGTATTATTTGATAGAGATAAAGACTGCAATTATTTGACATAATTATCTCCAAACATAGAGTCTAAAATCTCAATCGCAGTTGGCAGAATTAGTTCTTCATCAATGGTGTTTGTTTTTTTTTACATCTGGCTATTTTATATGAAATATTGAACAAATAACACACAGAGAAGAAGAGATGTTCCTCATTTACTTCAGTGCTGGTAAAGTCAATATTCTAATATTTTTGAGAATATTTTCTCGATTTTATCTTTGGAACAACGCTAGTCTGTATACTTGTTGCTTCGCTATAGTCTACTTTTCGTTTACGCCCACTTAAAAATGTATCCATGATTTTGTAATCTACCGCTTCTTAAATACCGATAATTACAAACAAGAATTAAATTGTAACATACGTAATCGAGGATCGACTTGCCTGAGACTGGTTGGAGTTGAACGAGGTGCAGTATTTATATACTATATGTACGCATGCATCGCGGTGGCAACAGACGTTCCTAAATGTTGGAGACAAATCGGAGCTTCTCGGGAAGTCGCGGTAATTTCAGATGTGGACATAACACAGAGATAGAAAGACACTGATTTGATTTTATCAATGCAGCGGAATGGTGTTGCCAAATATCAATAAAGTTACTCTTTTGTGGAAATATAGTTAAAACAGTGTCCTAGTGCCCTTAGCGTCAAAACACATTCAAATAAAAACTAATATCACAACTACAGTACGAATTTAATAGGAAATTATTACAATATATGGGAAGGAGAGGTGAGTGGTCACGATAGGAATTGTGGTTGAAAATTGGGTCGAAAATATTAAAAGGTCGAGAGACGCTGCTCTAATATGTTCCTACAAGTTCATAATAAACATGTAAATAAACATGTTTTTTGAAAATACCTGTATACAGTTTTAGTTATGTATTATCCTGTATCGTCTGTAATAAGCATATGCTTATTACATACTCGTATGTATATATAGATATATATATATATATATATATATATATATATATATAAAACTAATATAAGTATTTAGAAATCATATTTTATGGTAATAATAAATAACGCAACACACCTTAAGGCAAATGAAGATAACATATATGTATATATTTATGTATATCAAAAAATGAAAACAAAACAAATCCATTCGCAGTTCGAAATTTATTGTTTAGAGGCAGGCAGAATTTTTTGCACTATAAATATTAGAGCAAAGTATATTACCTCTTATAAGTGATAACTTAATACCTTATTAAGACAAGGGCACGCAAACCATTGCACTAAGTAGTTACGTACACGCCATCTGTCGGTTTGTTAACGTGACAACGCAACTCAACGTCTGTTGATTTTGCTATTATATATGTTTACTTTGATTCCATTTGATGATACTGATTCAATGGAACATTATAATTACAAAGGAAAATGAGGGGAATTGGTTTACATTTTTTTTGAGTTATTCAATAGCATAATAATCAAAAATTAATTTTCAAGTACCTGCTGTAGTGTTGCCCAACTTGTTTTCTTCCAAGTGCTGAATTATTTAATAAAAAATTTCAATGAGTCATAGAAAATCAATTTACAGTCATCGAAGTAATTCGTTTGTTGTAAAAATAAATATCTTAATGTTCTCTATGATCACAATAAATAAACAAAATGATTAAACATGAGTTCAATTTTTATTTACTGAAATAAAATATCTATCATTATTTTGGTTGATTGCATCATATTGGGTTTAATGACTTTTCAATCTGCTTTGAGTACTTCTTTTATTATTTTTAGTAATAGACTTTGATCTGTAATATAAAATAAAAATAGATATTTTATTAAATTATTATAAGAGGAAGTAGCCAAGTTAAACAACATGTCATACGATAATCGCTTTTATTTAGTTTCATGCTAAAAAATAATAATATTCTTAATATAATTTACTCATGGAATATATACGAGGGTTGTTTTTTAAATAAATGAAAGTGAGAATAACGTCCGATCGCTGCTGTGTGCATGCGCGCCTACTCCCAGCGCGTCTAGACGCCGTTTTGCGGCCGTATTTTCTGCCAACGTGTCGAGCTGTAGAAGTTCATAATGTTTAAGACAATTGATTTGCCCACCGATTGAGAAATACGATCTATAATTCGATTCTTGAATGCAAGAAACTTCGCAGCACTTTCAGATTTGTGAGGTGTATGGTGATAATGCTATGAGTGATAGTAAAGTTCGAAAGCTGGTGAGAACGTTCACAGTTAATGTCTCTGAGTTTTCAAGATTTGGGACATTGATTCGACAATGATTTTCACCTGTTTCGGTACTTAAAGGAGTTCCCTGGTGGTCAAAGTTGCAACTATGACTATTCTTATTAAAAAACGTGCCTTATTTAAACAATAACCTCTCTTGGATGATTATTATTAATTGTAGAAAATTGATATGAAAGCCACAAACCATTAAAATAATTGAATTAAGTTAAATAAAAACAATTTTGTTCTTGTATTTTTCCACTGAAACTTTCAATTTCTATATTTCTATCATTAAGATTCCTAAATTTTAGTTGTTGGCTGTATCCCAAAGTCGAATATCATAATTCTATGTGAGTTTTACTATGTCTTTATAAGTTAGTAAAATTTATTCTGTTTGAGCTCAAGTAGTTGTCGATGCATTAGGATGACAACTTTGCTACGTCAACAGGTACTAATTATCATTAGCCAGACAATCATCACCCTACGATGCAATAGAATGACAACTTTGTTACGTTAATAGGCACTTATTTTCATTAGCCTGGGTCAAAACAAGGATTTATCTACTATACCCTTCATTAAAGGAACGACGTAAATAAGTGATATTCATCACAAACGGCAATGCGATGAAAAATTGAAAATAGCGCGCAGCTTTTCTCTGGGGATATACATGTCACTATTTCGGGCAAAGGTCTATCCAATTCTGAAACGTGTTGACGAATTTAACAAGAGGATTAACTCCCATTCACGTTCTTGCAGAATCCATGTGGAGCATTAAGATAGTATCCATGCTAGCATGGGATTGTTGTGAGGAATTGTAGGTACCAAGACACCAATGAGTCACAGGAAATGAAAATAGGTTGATAAATTTACAGTAGAAGAACTAGCCTTATTTTGTAGTAGACCAAAACTTAAGTGCACTATTCGTGAATGAAAAGGTAGATGGAGAAAAGCTCAACATATAACTATGCGACAGAGCTTTTATTGGAAAGCTAAACCGTATAAATATTGATGAATTGTTGTTGTTAAAAAGAATACCTCACAGAATATTATTTATGTCACGGCGCCGCAAAAGAATTCTTGAACAAAATTGACAGATATAATGGCGATCTTAACCATAGTTTAAGTAATAAGGCTTTAGAAACGATCAACCATATCTTGCAAGAATGTTAAAAATTACCAGACATACATATTGCAGTCGACATCCTCTGTATATGTATAAGTTAATACAGGGGACAAGAGTAGCATATTTGGAGCAGTAAATAATATAACAATCTCCAAGGAAAAGAAAAGCAACATATCTATTAGACTAATACCGCAGAACTGTTGGTTTATGAGTATTTAGTAGTCATTTCACCATTACAAATACTGTCGTTGCATTAGCAAGTACTCGTAATGTCGTTACTTGAAATTCGACAAATATTATTCTAGAAAATATACCTTTGAGTCTGTAAATATCTTTTCAAAATTAAGTTTTTCAAATTGAAATTGATAAGAAAATGTTTTCCATATAATCCTTATTATAAAGGAATGTTCAAAAATTCGATTTTATGTTAAAAATGGTTTTCTTTACAATTTTCTTCTGGGCTTTCGGGCGGGAACCGTGTCACTCGTATAACTGTCGACGTTTCGTACCCGCTCGTAGCGCAGAAACTGAAATTTCAGTGCGACAGATAGTAGTAGTAGTAGTTGAACCCTGAAGATGTCCCATACGAATGGGTGCGAAACGTCGTCAGTTATACTAGTGACGAGGTTCCAGCCCGAAAGCCCAGAAGAGTATAATATGGACCACGATCGCGGAAGTCTACGTACCAGACGGTTTTCTTTGTTTTTAATCAATTCCGCGTACTAAGTTTCAAATCACTCATTCTACAATCTTTAGCTTTTGCTCTCATATTTCTATTGTTAATGCTCATTGTAAAACTGGTTAAGAGTACACTTCTTGTTCAACTTAAGCTTTTCCTACTTCGATCACACTATGCACAAATAGCAATGCGTCTCTGGCACTATATTCTTCAACATATCAACTCTTCAAAGTTCCTTTATTTAATATTCATCGACATTCAAATCCTACTTTCCCCATTTTATTATCACCATTCAGCTTGAGGTTTGGGAAATTTACTTAGTAAAAATGATTACGAAATGAATAAATAAATATGGTACCCTTTATTGCCTAAGGTTTTGAATATACTGGTATACATAAACACATTATTCTTTAGCGTTCAAAATTAATTTAGTGTTAAACTCGTATTTTTTTCTAGAGATTGAGAAATATAAACGTTTTATCAACAGATCATGTATCTATTCGAGTATATTTCGTCACACGCCGCGTACGTAATTACAAATATTATAAATATTTTTTTATTCGAGACGAATTTTTTATGCTCTTCAAAAGTTCTAACGTCTAAATAGATGGACAAAAACAATACTAGTAATTTATTTGCCCCAAGCTTTATTACATATCAAACCCGAAGCGCGTGATCTGTCTGATAGTTTTAATTTTCTCATTTTCTATCTCAAGACAGTCCAATTAATATGTAGATGTATTTTGTTTTGTAATAACTATACACTATCACTCACACGAGCGCAAGAGCTTAGATATACACATACGTACGTATGTATATAAGAAAAACCTTCTACAAAAATTTAATACTAATTAATAACATAATCAACATAATAGATAATAAAAATTTCATATACATACGTACACGAAGCACGGCTATATCTTATTACATCAAAGTAGAGAACTAGTTTTGAGGGAAATGATAGAGATGCGTATCAGTTACAGTTTTCGAAGAGTAAACATCGACACTAAATATTTGAATCAAGTTCTTTTAATATGAAAGATTTATGTTGCTTTGCACAGTCAAAAAATAATAAATAATGCTCGAAGCAAAAATAATTAAATAAAACTGCCTTCAATTCTTTTACAAAACAATATTAATAACCAATATTAGAAAATTAAATGATTTTGAGCTCAGTCTCCCTTCTGTCCGACTTGGATTGAAAGGCTGTGTTGTTGTGTCATTAGTAATTATGGAATTAGCATTTTTTTTATATATGTATTTGTTTAATTATTATTATAAATTTGTCATTTATGTCCTTTTCTTTCAAAATGTTCCATAATTTTTCTCGTACGATATGGCAAATCCTTTTCAGGAGATCTGCGAAAGCTAAAAAAGCTTCTTTTCTTCTTATAATACCTTTTCCTTTATTTGTTTATATACTTTTTACGTATACTATATCCACGTGTAAAGTCGTTTTGTGATTCTTCTAGAGTACATCCGATTTTTCGTCGGCTCTTTTTCTAATTTGGATTAAAAAATTTTTGTAATTATATTTTTTTTAAAGCAGAGTAAGAAATTTGGTGGAAATCTAGGAAAGAACATTTACGGACGACATAAGTGTTACCAAAAGTGAAGGTGACTTAAAGCTTAACGTCGATATACAGTGTGTATCAGCCAAATGGAATAAATTCGATAATAATTAAATGGAAGGGTGTTCGAAAAAACGCTCGGACACGTTGATTGGGATCTTTAGTTGCGTATTTTTTTAAATAAAAAGTTTATATACAGGGTGTGTCATGTAAAAGTGGTCAATACCAACTTTCTTATTTTAAATGCAATACCTTCAGCTAAGTCGAGGGGTTTAGTTTTGTATACTATACTCTTGACATATCCTCATAAGAAGAAGTCTAATGGCGTTAGATCAGGGGATCGTGCTGGCCATTCCATCGATCCTCGCCTACCTATCCACCGATTCGGGAATATTTGGTTGAGGTACTGCCGGACATTGATTTGGTAATGGGGTGGTGCTCCATCTTGCTGGAACCACATCGTATTTGCTGGAACTTGTGGGTTTGCTAGATCAGGATATAAGTTTGTCAAAGCTGGCACGAGATTATTTTGAAGCAATGCTAAATAATTGTCGCCATTCAAATTTCCATCAATGAAAAAAGGACTTACGATATGATCTCCAACAATTCCTGCCCAAACATTAACCTTCTCAGGGTATTGCGTATGTTCTTCCCTCATCCAGTGAGGATTTTCCCTGGACCAATAGCGGCAATTTTGACGATTAGCATGACCGTGAAGCGTAAAGGTACACTCATCAGAAAATAAACTATGTTCTAATTGGATCACATTGTTATCTAACATTGTCATTATTTGTTCACAAAAATACGTTCTCCTATCAAAGTCGTCTTCCATGAGCTCCTGAGTTGGTATAATTTTATAGGGATGCATTTTATTTTCTTTTAATGTGCGAGTAATCGATGAATGGCAAACATCGAACATTGACGCTGCTTGTCTACTAGAAGTATGCGGGTTTTCTTCAAACTCAAGCACAATATCCAGTTTGGTGTCATTACTTACTGCATTCGCAGCTGCTTTTTTTATTTGCCTTACATGTCCAAACTCGCGAAGCTGCTTTTCTATTTTACTAATTGTTCCTTGGGATATAGGCGGCAAATTTGGAAATTTCTCATGAAATAAGTGAGCAACTTCCATTTGTGTCCGTGTGTTATCTCCATAACCAATCATCTGCAGAATTGTTATTTTGTGCATTTCTGTTAAATGAACCATTTTGCTGAAATGTAGTTAACGAAATTCAAACAGTTATGACACTGACAACACTTTGCTAAGGCAGGGTATTTTAAAACGAAGTACAAATACAATTAAAGATTTTCACTTAATAGTTCAGTAAACAAACTATTATGTGAAAATCTTATTTTAATTGTTAACAAAATTATTAATCTGAAAACATTTAATATTTCCGAAACAGTCGAAGATAGGTATAGGACATTGTACATGAAATATGTCTAGAATTTTCTAAAGAATCCAAAAATTTAATATTTGACAAGGTGTTGCATTTAAAATAAGAAAGTTGGTATTCACCACTTTTACATGACACAGCCTGTATATAAACTTTTTATTTAAAAAAATACGCAACTAAAAATCCCAATCGACGTGTCCGAACGTTTTTTCGAACACCCTTCCATTTAATTATTATCGAATTTATTCCATTTGGCTGATACACACTGTATAAAATAATGAGTTACAAGAAAATGGTATGAAATTAAATAAAAAAAAAGGAACAAATGTTGTGACAACGTTGAACGGACATATAAAAGTAAAAGTAAATATTAATGGCACAAACATAGAACAAGTGAACACTTCTCAATATCTAGAAGCAATATTAGGCGAAAAAGGTATCCAAGAAACGGAAAAATATAAAACAGTTGAAAAAACAATGCATAGAAGAAGTATGAGAAAATAATACTTAAACTATTAACATTCAGTTGTGAATCATGAGTTTTGGATAGGAGACAAAAAAGTAAGATAGACTTTAATGAGTTGGAGGTGTGACTAAAAGGGACAAAATGAGAAGCAAAGGCAGAAGAAAAGCTTGGAAATATAGTCTTCTTTAGAATTTATTGAACAAAAGCAATTTGGAAGGTGTATATATCTTTAATTCTTAGTCAGCATTATAAATAATTAATAGTGAGATAGAAAAAAAGAACTCGTATTTGTGATAAACATTTACATTTGGTGAGAAATTTTTTAAAATCAAGTTCACCGGAACAGTGCTTCCGTTTAAACACTGCAACCTGTAGACCTACATAAGATTGTAAAGTAAAAAAGGACTACTTTGTGACTCTAACCTGGACGTTCTTAGTTAATAGCCATAGTTTTATTAAAGAATTACTGTAAGCAACTTTTACTATAGTTACCTTTGGCTTGTATTCAAAAGAACAAGCTGCTGCCTGGTTTCAAAAGATAATGGGCATAAGCTGTCCAAGAAGATTGCGGCCTTTTGGGGGCAGAAGAACTATGTATAGACTCCAACTTTGTTTATGGATCCCAGTGGTGTACGCAAATCTCATCTACTTTCATTATCTTATATAAAAGTCAGTGTTTGCATCCAAAAAGTGCCAAATTGTTTTGAGGAATTTATCACCTAGGCAGTTTTTGTTTGGGAGTCAACAATCCTAGAACTCACATTGGTAGAACTTTACTTATGTCTAGCTTATAATGTAGAGTTATTAAAATGCTTGGTTTAGGTACATTTAGTGGTTTAGCAATGGCAGAAATTCAGAAATGAAGATTTTTGGAATCTCTTTCAATCTTCACATTTTCACATCAGAATTGATTTCATCTGAAGGCTTTCGGCTTCTTGCGTCATCTTCGATGGATTCATGATTCCGCCAAAACTGTTTTAACCCATATTTCACTATAAAATATGACGGAGCCTCGACGTCTTACACTGCAGTTGTTTGTTCGTGATTAGTTTTAGAAGAATTCTAATCCTTTGTCAAAAATTTAATAACACAATTTCACAAAACTCGTTGTTGCAAAACACTTTATAAAGCACAAAAATATGAATTAATTGAATTCAAATTTCTCGAGAAAAATTTTGTCGCTGTTAAATACTACTAGGCTTTTTTTTTATACAAGGCTAAGTTGAATTTTTTTTAGTTTTAGTAGAAATATAGAATATCAGGATTCATAATAAAACTCAAGTACATATTTATCTGTCACTGTTGTTACTTTGCACCTAAATAGTATCCTGGATTTCTAGAGTTGGAAATTGGTTATTTCACTTGTATGTTGGATTACTAGTGCATAGTAGTACTAGAGGGGCTTGACAATGTAAATTAGTATTACTAATTCATAAACGCAAAACAAAATGGTTTTCTCTGCTTCACAATTTTGATATATATCTTTAAAAGCCATTTCGTAAAATCATCCGACTTTTTCTATATGTATTTTTAAAACAGTCACGAAAATATATGCTCTATATTCAATGATCAATGCTCTTTATTAATTCGAGACTAGTTTTTTTCTATATAAGACTTTCATTTGATCAATCAACTCGAATCTGTAACGCCACATGCGTTAAGGAATAAAACTCGATACCGATCTGCCGTTGTGTTCAGATATCTTCTTTCCTCGACATCATCTAACATGAATTTATTCAAAGACAAAATCCGGTTTCAGTCTGAATTCATATGCGTTGGAATTTAAGCCCTTGGGATGTCTTTCTGTTTTCCGACAACTGGATGGACGTTTAATTTTAATAGCTGTAAAAAATACGCTTTGGCGCTATTTGACATGATTATACTTATATATAGTGTGTCCTAAAATGAGTGGGATGAGAAAATGATGGGACTATTATCTGTAATACAAGACAAATGAAACAAATCAAAAAATTACTTACACTGAAGTATTTTTTTAAATATAGTTTAATATTGTTTGCTGCTTCACTATTTTATATTTATTTCGTACCATACGGAGTTAAATTTTAAGTATTATAAAGTTTTATGCCTATACTACGTTTATTAGAGGAAACTTAGTTTTTTTTTAATATAATAATAACAGACACACACAAGAAATGCTGCAAGGTCTGAAATAAATATTAAGTTAAATTAAATGAAAATATTACACTGCTCAAAACGGTTTAAGGATATTTAATAAATATGAAAATTAATCAAAAAAAGGTTAACTCGAAATCATTTTTTGGTTTCAGTATACAGGCCTATTCTTAAAGAACAAAACGATTTCATAGCATAATACTTTAACAAGAAAACCCAGATGCATACTAGCATATCACGATCCACACAATCCACTTAATTTAAGCTATTGGGTAGTATAGGAACATAAACTTGATCTTCATAAGAAAAGAGAACCCACGGTGAGATCTGAGTATTTTGCACACCAAACATAAAGAGCATGACATTGGATTTCCTTCCAAACAACCCATCGACAAGTCGCTTCGTTAATCAAAAAAGTTAAAACAACAGATTCCAATGCCCTATCTTGTTGGAAAATAAATTCACCTGAAAAAGTGTCAATTGTGCAGCATATTGAAATTGGACTGACTTGTTATTATGTTTTTCTCATAGAAAAACGAAGGTATGTTTTACGGAGAGAGTGGCGTAATTTCGAATCGCTCTCTGCACGTTAATAACTTATTCGAAAGGGAGAAGGCCTTTTGTGATCGGCTTGCTATTTCGAGAGTGTACAAACAACTAAACGATATTATGGAACCAACGCACTCACTGCGTCCTGTGACACCTTAAAAATTTAGAGACTCCCTCTTTCAAATGTTTACCAACTCGTTCTATGACATTAAGAGCCCAAATATCGTGTCATTAAATTAGTTCATTCTTTTAGAATAACTCTAGATTAAGTAAAATATTACATTTTACAGAAGTTTTATTGTAATAATTCTTACAAAAAAATTGATTAATAATGCATGATCTCATTGAACAGCTAAAAATTTTTGTCATTTTAATTATATATATAACACTTTTTGGATGTTAGTGTGGGAATGTGTCACAGTTGTTTTGTGCTAATTAGGTTTTACGATCATCCATATTTTCTTTAAATGAAATTTTTAGTAAGCAAGAAATGTTTCACTTAATACTTAAACTCTTCCAATGGTAACTGTTTATCAGCTACGGAATGTCTCATTAAGCGTAATAATGTGACGAAAAAAAGCATCTCCTTCGCGACCATAACGCTCCAAGTGAATTTGAGCGATATCGTATCATATCCATTGCTGCATTTCCGTCAAGTTATTGGGAATCCACCCCGATGTAATTTTCCTCATTCCCAGATGATCCTTTAGAATATGCACAGTCGAATGCGACAATTCCATATTGTGGTTTAATTCACGAATCGTCTGATATCGATATGTGCAACAACGCGGCAATAGCCTGTACTTGCTCTTTATTGACACTAGGGAGACCTGATCGAACACTCTCACGTTCCTCATTGAAAGCTTTAACCCACCACGCCGATGTTCGGTATGGTAACGCTGTTATCCCATACATTTTAATAAGATCTTCATGACATTGCTATGCGACTGCGAGCAGTTTCAATTTTCAACAAAATTCTCTATTCCTCTTTTCTGAACATGACGAAAACACAAATCACAATAGTTTAGTTCAGTAACCCGGAAGGAAGAGTCTATTTATTGTAAGATAGGCAAGGCGTAGACTACTATGTGGTAGCAGTGAGAATAATTCATTCCGTCTCGCTTGGCTTTCACAGCAGTTGTCACTATTAAAGTTCTAGCCGTCATCTATATATATGTATATATATATATATATATATATGTATGTGTGTGTGTGTGTATGTGTGTTTGTGTTGTAAGAAATACTTAAAAATTACAAGTTTAATTGTAGTTCGGCATTAAAATAAAGCATAACCAAACCTAAAGTCAATTTGAATATTCAAGAACTTGTTTAAATAAATTATTTTGCATAAAGTAATTACTTAAAAATATTCATTATCAAATTTAGATTAATACTTACACTAGAGGATCATAGACGTACCATCCGCAAACATTGCTGAATTGGTCAACGAAAAATCATTAATAGATATAATTCAAATTTCTTGGTTTACTTTTTTGGGACTATCAGCTGTTTTACTTCTTAACTTATCGTTAAGAAATAAGATAGGTTAAGAAATAATAAATAAAATACGTCACGACATTTCGTTGTGTGATTTACTATATTATTAAATGATAAAAATTTTATACATTATTATGATAGCAATATTTAATAAGTATCACACTATAGTCTTGAAAAATAGTACACCTTCAAACTTGAGGAAGCCGAGGTAATTGAAACCACTTACACCAAAAGGTTAATGAAAGATATATTCAATATTAAAGATCATCCATATACAGTAAACTATCAAATTAAAAACCTAAATGTAGCATGCAATAACTTAATTAAAAAAGTACAAATCGGGCTAATGAAATTAAAAAGAAAGAAAGTTAATAAGAAAGAAGAAAAAGAAATATCCGTTGCTTACATCCTCACTCATAGTTCCGGGAAAGATGGTATAATATTTTTTTAAATCACGTATGTTTTAAAAAACACACACACGAACAATACTTAAAGGTCAGTCATAAAACAAGTTTACGTATAGTGCATACATACATACATGGTTCCACTGCATCGATAAATTGAAAAAAAGAACGTTACATAATTTTAAGACAATCAACTTTTTACTTATTAAATATTGGTATTATAATAATGTATGAGAAATTGTAGTACTTGATCATGTAGTAAATTATACTACAAAACGTCGTGAGGAAATAGTATTTTATTTATTGTTTTTGAACGATAAATTTAGAAACAAGAAGACCGAAAAGCTCAAAAAAAGTAATCCAAGAAATAAGTATTTAGCGGTAAAAAACTAAAAAAGAAATAAATACATAATTCAGAGTAATGATCCTAGGATATTACCTTGAAGAACGCCTAGTTTTACCTTTAAGTATATTGAAATATTTTGCACTCTAAGTATCGTGGTGAACGTAGTAGAACATTTGATAGCTCTACTTAATTTAATAAAATACGGTATACAAAATCTACCCTCATCCATATTAGTATACAAGGTGTTGAGAAAACTTGAGGTCCACTAATGAGTCCCTTCCTAAAACCAAACTAATTCAAATTTAGTTTACCGAAGTAGTTAATAGATCTAATAGTGACTAATTTTTTTATAATTTTTCAAAATGCACTTAATATTTATATGTGATGATGGTAGATATCGACAGAAAAACACCAACCTTTTTCGAAAATAGGAAATATTTTTTAACTTTTTATAATTTTCGAAACATCGTAATGAAAGCTTTTATTTTAGTTATTAGCCTGGCTAGTTTCTTAAAAAAATGTATGAAATTGTAAAACTACTTAAAACTACTACAATAATAACAGCAATACATACAAAACTTCTGAACATTATAGCAATTCAGATTATATCTCGGTCTTTGAGACTCTTTAATAGATAGTTGAAATGTTAACACAGGCAAAACAAGTGTACCAAATTTTGACCTTCTGTTGTAAAGTGTGTGGATAGGCTTTCTATTTTAAGTAGTAGAATTTGAGTGTCAATTGGAAATAAATGTTCATTTTCATATATAAACATAGTATACTTGTACGTATAAATGCTCGCCGTAGTAAAGATGCTATATCCTAAAAGATATTTTTGAGCATTTTTATGATCTCAATGTTGTAAATTAAACGAATTTCTGCTACCGCAAAATGTTTTAAGCTAAATGTGGATAAACTACTAGATAATAAATTTTCAATAATCCTTCTTGTGTAGACAAAATAACATATAACTTTTGTCGACTTCAGCAATCACGTCATCAACTTTAACGTTCTAGTTTAAAGTCAATCTAAATAAATTCTCAAAAAGTTGACACTTCCACCATTCTAAAACATAGCTCTTATGTCAAATGTTTTCTAGAAGATATCTCCTTCAGATTTAAGATTATTCGAAATTGTCATAAAGCCTAGTCAATTGTATGAACTTTTCAGCGCTATTAGAGTCCTCATATCTCTCTGAAATATCTTAGGTACTTTGTATCTGTTTGTTGAAGCTGGCTCCATTTACGGCTCTTTCAGCCTCTATGTAATCTTAGTTTTGATTCATCGACTTTTGCATGTTAGCCTTAAAAATTTCAGTTGATCGAATCCCCTGTCAAATATCAGATCTTCTTCCTCTACGGTGTGGACTGTCGCAGCTTTATATATCTTTATCTGTGAAGATAACCATGATTAACCACTGCTTCACTAGCTTGTTTTTCTCTTGGATATTTTTTCCTAGAAACTTTGCTATATACCTTTTCCATTCTGTTCTCACGAGCAGTAAAGAAAACAGCAGTGCGCCTGAACAGAGTTCGCTTGGTTAAGTAGTAGTAATTAGTATAAGCCTACAGAAACGTTAATTACCGCATTTTCCTATAGTCCCGAAACTGTCGGCACATTAACTTACACTTTCTTTTATATCGTTTGATAATCACTATAGCCTCTAGCTGTTCTAAACTGTAATTGCGTTGCCCTAAACTTATGAAGTCTTTCACACTGTTCATGATATGTGTAAAAATGAATGACCTAAGAATGGTACTTTGAGGCACATCAAGCTTAACATTAAACATATTCGAACACTCACCGTTCATAATAATAGTAACTTGTTCATGACATTGAAACACTGAAGTTAAATACTAATGTAATGTAATAATTTACTGTCCATAGACTGAAAAGCGATTGAAAAGTCAAAAAAATTTACAGTCTTCATTTTAAATCGAAAATTCATACGTAAGAAATATGTACATTCACAGTCTTTACGTTGACAGAAATAACCGCTTTGAACTACATGCTCGTGTTTATTAAATATGAAATAATTACACAAATATCATCGCTAGGTTTTTTCTTACTTATTTTATAATAAAAGTCATGGATAAAAGGTCTTGAAGGTCTATTACCTAGTAAGTAGTGTGACAACATAGCATTGTCTACCAACAACATGGCTAGCATTATCTACCAACTATCCAATATTCCTCCAGTTCCTTTTATTTTTGTTACCAACAGATCAGTTTGAGTCAAGCTAGTGCACAAGCAACATCATTGATGGTATTGACTGCATCAGGTATCAAACTTTGTTCTTTATCAGAAGAATAGTCTAGCCAACTAGTCACTAGACCGACGGTTAAGTTTTGGTAAAGAAATAGAAAAAATTCGCTAGGTGTTAGATCGGAATTGTAGTGTGGATAATTAAAGATTTCGCAAAGAAATCGTTATCACAATGCTTTAACTAGATTATTTGAAATGTTTGGACGTGTATTAGCATGCAAAGACTAAACCTACGTCCTTCTGAATATAAATTTACAGTTGATATAGTCCACGATAATAATTTTTTGTCAAAAACGACAGTCAACGTTTTTTCTTTGAACATTTCTGTAGCCTAATTTTTTGGTCAGCATTTTTGTCAAAAAATTTTTTATCCGTTAACTGTTTCCTGCTATCAAGAGCATTACTGTTATAAGATGTACACATATATTAGATAAATAACCGAACTTTTTAGATATACAATAAAGCACACATTATGTTTGCGGAATATTGTTTAACAACAGTGTCAGGCTACTTGAATAACTGCAACATCTTCATAAAACGCTCTTTTTATGGCAATTTTCCCTTTAGAGAAAAGAAAATAGTCGCACGGCGATAGATCACGCGAATATGGTGGATAACATCAATTTGTTTCTTGTTCAAAAATTTACGAACTTTTAACTTTTTTAAGTGTTTTACATCGTTTGTAGTCGAATAATAATTTGATCTTTTGCAACAATTTGATCCTCTGGAACAAATTTTTATGTCGCACTGAAATTGTTCAGTTTCAGTGCGACAGACAGTAGCAGTAGTTGAGACCTGAAGATGTCCCATAAGAATGGGTACAGTTATACCTGTGAATGACCAGATTAAGTAATAAATTTGTTTTACGACTGTCCTGATTTTCTTTGGCATTATAAATTGTTTTGGATTTATTTTTAAAATCATTTTAGTATTATTAATCCCTTACAATTATTCTAACGCGATCTAATTTTTCGTAGTTTTATCTTGGTTATTTGGGTTACTGAAATGTTTGTTTCCTTGTTGTAACAATAATTAAGGATAATAGATAATTTCAGGCAATTAAAATATCTGCATTTTAATTAATGATCTCTTAATTTGTCAATATTTTCTTCCCCTCTCGGTCTTTCCCCTCCCATGTAGTACAATATGACCCAAGGGAAGGCGTTGAGCCTTCTTATAAAATCGGATAGATAGACAGTTAACGTCATGAGAAAAAATAAAACATTTTTGGGTGATGTGAGTTAGATCAGTAAAGGTTAATTAGAAGATTGCTCAGAATGCGATGAGGCTATTATAAAATCTGACCGACCTGATTTCACGTTCACGTAGCTTTGTTCACCATATTGGTTTTAAATTACTAAAAATCACCATTTTGACAAGTGGGGGAATTTTGCTTGACCCTCTACATTATATAAAGGTATGAGTAAAAAGTAATAATATATCGATGGAATAATTTTTGCATTTTCTTTATATTGAACATTTTTTTATACTCTTGGTTTTTGGTATTCTTTTCATTACATATGAGCCTAATGTGATGCAAGCTAGTGAATTGATCCTGCAATCATTCCATCAAACGAGTTGGAATTAAAACTTGTTGTACATTTTCAAGCCTGATTGTAGAGGGTAGGACCTACAATTATTCTTACAAGAAATATATTCAGATAAGTGATGACTTTGAAAAGACAATTATCAAGAAGTGATATTAAATTCGAATAGCGTTGATCAATTTATCATGTAGTTTTCTGTCTTAATTTGCGTATCGTTGATTAAATACCTCTAGTTTCATGTTTTAATTTGAGTATTATAGTTTAGTTCAGTATATTTTATATTATTGTAAGGAGTAGAACGTTGCAAACTGAATACGTATTCAAAGTGCCTGTATGTTTGATTTATATTATAAATTACTGAGTGTTCATTAAATCTATATTTATTCATATAACTGTATTATATTATATCAATAAATCAATAGATTTTATTTGCATTTTGGTATTTTAACTGCTTCATTCGTTTTCTCCTATTTTTCCTATTCCTTTCATCGCAACTATTGGTTGATAGATGTATCGCTTGTACGTTTTTTCTTGATCTTTACACTTCAGTAGAAGACTTCTAGACAATCCAATAATATAGAACCCCTTTTAAATCATTTTGTACAGAGAACCCTCCCCATCTCTCCTTAATACTAGCTAGTTAGAGCCCTAGAAGTAGATAGACTATCAACCATTGTTGATAGAGGCATGATATAGCATGACGTAGAGTGCATTTGAAATAAGAAAGATGTACCTTTCTAATGCAGCTACCGTTGAATAGATGGTGCTACGCGTTTTATTATTTAAATTACAGGTTTGGTTATATGTCTTAACATACAAAGTCGAATAAGTAATTTTTTCGTAACTTGATACTAATTTTTATTGCATCTTACTGCTTAACGAGATGCTGATATTTGTAAAAGGTGTTTGTCGATTGTAATATTTCCATGACTCTTGTTAAATTGTATGAATACTCGCATATTTTCTTCCAACCAATTTGTATGATTGAAAACAACGAGTAAAGAATTTAACCATCGAATTGCCAAGAAAAATTAAAGGGCGTTAAAGAAAACATATGTTCTGAGGAAATTTTTTGTAAAAAATGTCTATAACAGTATACTTTTCGAAAAAAATGTCCAGCTCACCTAACCCTGTATATTTCTTTTTCTGAATCTGCTTTAACATCATTTAAATCGATGTTAAGTGTCTTCCTAGTAGTTGTTTTAGGATTCTTTGATTTGTTTTACAAAATATATCGCTTTAATAATTAATACATCTTGTTTTATCGCTCGTAAATATTAAAGTTTTTGTCCAAATTATAGGATATTATTATATCGTTACAGGTTTGTGTGTAAATTTATAACTAAATATAATAGATAATTTAGTCAATAATATCATACATTTTAATTGAATTATTTATCAAAGTATTTAGTAATTTTTTTTCATTGCAATAAAGCAAGAATACTTGTTTATATTTACAAAAATCTGGAACCCATTGTATTTCACTTCTTAGATAAAAAATTCCGTCATATTGGAATAATATTTTTTTAAGACTGTACTTACTGCGGCAACAAGTTTATGCTCACGAATGGGCTGGGCATATACACGCTAGTGTGTTACTAAGTGTGACAGCTATGAAAAATTTATTAAATGATTGGTTTTGGTCGTCTTCTCTATTGACTGTAAATAATTTTATGATAAATTTATTGCTTTCTTTCTACAGAAATTTTATAATTAACGGACGCAACGCGACATTGCTCACGCTTAATTACGGAAATTTTACATGTAATGGCTCTTAAATTCGTCGGTTATTATTAAACTATTAGAATATATTATGTTCTCGGTATTCCTAGTATAACTTTTACACGCCTTGATGAGAGTGTTATGAGAACCGCGATTGTCTTTTTCGGATACGTTTCTTTTTTGTTTTTATTTTCATTTCAGCACGATTTTTTAATATTCTGCTGTTTGTCTGCATCTCTGTCTATATATCCAAAATTCTGAAGAGTACCATATACATGTGACATGAATTATTCATGGATTAATAAATACTCTCATAGAACTATACAGATTCATCATCAGCATAACTACGTATTTTATTAATTAAATTTTGAAGGTAAATTTCAATGAAGACTGTGGTTGACTAATCAATTAAGGTCAATATAACCCCCTCCCACAATAATTTGCGCATTGTGTATACGTACTTCGACAACTAAGTTGTCATTAAGGGCAGATAACTAATGGAACCACTACTAGATTTACATTGTCGAAAGCCAAACACACTGTAGATTCCTTTTACCTAATTTAAATCGTATTCTAATCTTAAACTAAACACTTATCTTTAGCGCCATATGTTTTTTATACCGGGTTTCTATCGATCGTTTTGTTCGGCCTATATACTGTTTATTGCAATCTAGACATTTAATTTCGTAAATCTTCGTTTTACAATAGTATTGACCTCGACTTTTTCTTTTGCATTTCCTAAGAGGGATTTAATAGAGTAAATGGATCTAATTTGGAAACCCATATTTAAATTTTTCGTCAAAGGACGAAATGGTAAACATGTAAATTGCTTGTCTAGATTGCTTTGAATTGACAGAGATATGGTATCCCGGACTGTCGTTAGCCTTCCTAATTAATCCATTGCTTATCTCCGAATCGAAGCCATTATATCTCGCAATGTTCCTAATAAAATTATACTCTTTTTCATATCTCACTTTTTCTAGTGGCGAACTAAACAAAGTTATAAGAAAACTGTTTGTTTTGTTGCGTACTGTGATTTGAACCCACTATGATAAATCTATTGATATTAGTTTCTTTACGGGAAATATCGGTTTCTATTTCAATATTTATTTCTATTTATTAGGGTATCTAAGACAGGTAAAGTGTTATTGTTTTGTTTTTTTTTAATTTGATTGGTTCACGAAATCGTTGAAGTTACACTTATTTGTGTTAAAAGTCGCGAAAATGTCATCTACATACCTGATCTAAACTCTTGAAAAATATTTAGCGTTTGAATTCAACTACAAAATATCTCATAAATAAATCCGCTGTAAATGGAGAAAAATAATTACCTGACCCTTATTTCTGTTCATAGCATTTATCTAAGATTTGGAAATAATTTCGGAATATACGAGTACATAGGGTTGTCAACCGCACGTAATCATTTACTTTTTCCAGTTGAATTTTACTTTTATAAAGAAGTTTACGGAATCGGTACCGAAAGTAACCTCGAATAACACGAAATTTTCCCCGCCTTCTAATTTACAATTTTTAATTCCATGTTCATTGAAAGAACAGAAATAACGAACAGGCAATTGTTTTTCTCCATTTATAGTGGATTTATAAATGAGTAAATATTTTCCAACAGTTTGGATCAGGCATGTAGATGACATTTTCGCAATTTTTAACACATATAAATGTAATTTAGATAATTTCGTCTAGCAATTAAAATCAAAATTCTCGACGAAAACGAAAATAATATCACTTTACCTTTCTTCGACACAGTATTTATCCTAAATGAATTTAATTAGTTAATATCGATATAACACCTATGTATGTATATTAACCTTAATTGATTAAATTCATTTTTGATTAATTATTACTTCATATTGTACATCTGCTATGTTATATATTTTCTATAACCTGACGAAAGAGAATAAATCAAAAGTTTGAAAGGATAAAAAAATAGTGATCCAATACTTCTTGCCTTAAATATTATAAGTATAGATGTACATTGGGTTTCCGAAATAACGTATTTTCTCTGCTTTTCATTTATTAATATAGAGAAAGATTAATTAATTATACGTCGGCCGTTTTCTTCGATAATCTTCTGCCATCTTTTAGTAAGCTTCAAAATTCTTCATTCATAAAAGGACGTATGGACGGAAAATATTACTAGGTTCTGATTCAGAGCCTTACCTGTGTCGAAAGTTACTGACGCAGAGTTTTGAAGAGAACAAAACATGAGAGTGTGGTGGCGTAATATCCGACGAGTATGATGGGTTTGTCGGCACATCCAGGACAAGAACTAATAATTTTTGACGGGCGATTAAACTTGTAAATGATTTCGCATTGTAGTTACAAAATACCACTCCCGTATGACTAAAACCTGGACGTTTCTTATGAAAGGACTTACTATCTGGTTTCTAAAATGAAAAGATACAAAAAACAAAAAAAAATGGAAACGAAATTTTATAACGCATCAGAAATTAAAACAAAATCGAGCTTGAAATCTTTAATTTACCAAATGTGAATTGTCAGTAGATCAATATTAATAGCCATGCATATTGAACACTCCATAATTGGCAAATCGTGTTTCAACTCTGGACAGTGTTTTCTTAAGAAAATTAGCATTATCTTCACATTTTTGTAGATGCCGCCCGCTAAATTGTAATTTTCGGTAATAGTCATTATCGTTTAAATTTTGTATAAATGCTGGTTTATAAGGATGGTATTTGTTTTTCTTCAAGGTTTCGCAATCAGTGAATTTTGAAATTCTAGTTTCTCAAGATACTCGACAAATTGATGTAATGTTCGTAATATTTGCAAAATATTATTTCGACATACATATATTGGCGTAGTTAACCTCGTAGTTAGATCTTTTTTAATTTAAGCTTCCAAAGTAGTAAATTATTGATTATCTTTCTAAAAAATTGATCTGTGTGGTTTCTGTCTTTTCGGAAAACGCTAAGCGTTTGAGCAAGCATTTTCGTTTTCTATGTGTAGTTGCTTTGAAATACACTTCCAATATAACAACTGTTTCTTCGTTTGAATATTTATGTGCCATTATCAATATTTAATTTTAATATTTAACAGTAAGTACACAAGGTTTTAATTAACTAATCCCTGCGGCACTAACTGTACTTTGACAGCTTATCATTTTGTTTCACACCGACATTTAATTCCATGGTGTACTAATTTTAATGGGCATTCTATTCTTTGTTGACATGAAATTAAGCGTCAGTATCTCGTTATTTTACAGCTTTACTTAGCAGATATTTTTGCTTTCGGCTCTCATTGGTGATTAGTTAGATAGCGTACTAATTTTATAATAGAGACTAATTTATTTTTTGTTTATCTCTCCCCTATAAATAAAAATGTTCCAGGTATGGTCGCTGAAAAGCTCCTTTTAGAGACTAACTTGCAAAAACTCCAATGTGGGGCTGTTTAAGGAAAAAAAAGATTCCACTAATAACTTAAAAACAAGTGGCAATCGACGGTTTCTGTTTACATAAACTAATTTGTTTAAAAAAGTCTTTCAACATTACAAAACTTTAGAATCGGTCACTTTAGGCTTTATCGAATTATTGAATAAAGTTAAAATGAATTTAAAATGAGATTTTCCGCGAATATTGAATTCTGTAAAACACTTTCCATTCTACCGTATAAGCCAAACGCACACTCTGTGTGTGTTGGGCTTTTGACGGTGAAAATATGGTTCGAACTTGTTTGTGTGTGTGTTTTGCCGTGTATCCACGTGCGATACTGCAATGATAGCAACTTAATTGTTTTAATACGTATACAGAATACGTAAAGAGGCTTTACTAACCTTAATTGATTATTTAATCAACTACAGTCTCCATTAAAATTTACATATATTTTTAGTCCTAAAAACGCACTACCTTACAACTTGAATGTGTATGCAGAACTGAACTTCGTTTTTAATATTTGCCTTAAGAAAACTTCGCATATAATAAGACTTAAAAGAATTTTGTAATAGGTTTCATAGTAATTAATGCACTTAAGGTGGTGCCTTAAATTATGATAAATTATGATAATTGTACATTTTAAGTAAACTCTAAAGACACCTAAACCATGCGAAATATCTAAAAAACCAACGACAATACACTGCAATAATAGAAATAAATGAATTGTTTTCTAGATTAAAGCAATATAAAATATATACTGATATAAACTGCATTCTGAATAAAAAATAAGAAATTATTATATAATATAAAGATATATACAAAAATTTAAACACTGTCCTGAACAGCCTCACGCGAATATCTAAAGGTGAAGTCAATAATTACTCATTATAAAATTATTCCAAAAGACTATTTACACAATTAGGACTACGAAGTTTAAAAACAAATTTTGGTAGCTGATTAAGTCAGATGGAAAAGAAAACAATATTATAGAACGTTATAAACTATTTTTAAAATATTAAATTGATCGTTAAACAAATAAAGTAAACCAATAAAAACAGTCAGTCATATACAAAGAAAAGCAAATGATTCGACATTGAAAACACCTATGAACGATAACAAAAATCTATTGCAATAAAACAGAATAAATAGAGCCTAATTTCTCTACATTTTCTTTTAAAATTAATTGAGATGCTATTTGTTATTGATATGTTAGATTTCTAAGAACTTAGGTTTGAAAGAGTTCATTTCAATACTCTCAAGATTTTAACGTCAGTAAATTTGTGATCTGTCTCATTATAATAAATGCTCAAAGCAGAAGCAATACTATAATTTTTTACTTTATTAGAATAGGCTGCGATTCTATATTTTAATTATTTTTTGTAAATAATATTAGATCGCTAGAGATGATTGGTTTTATCTTTGAGTTTAGAGAAGAAATTGTAGATCATTCTGACAAGACAAGTAGCTACTTTTATATAGTAATTATTGAATAGACTAACCATTATTTATTAGTCAGAATTGGAAAGAGTTTATTGAAGTATTTGAATATCGGTAAACTGTATTTCGTTCTTGTATTGTAATATTTTAATTTAGATTGATATTCACATCTTGGGTAACATTGATTTGTATATATTTATATTGATATGTGTAGGCAAGTATTACTCATATCAAATTAAATATTATTATTGCAACAGTAGAGTAGTATAGAATAGTTCTTATGATAGACGAATGTTCAAAACACTGCTGTTGATTATTAAAAGATAGCATACGTAACGTTTAAATATTTTATTAAGAAGTTGACATTGTTTGGCAACATTCGTTGGCTTAAATTAACACCTCAGCACAAAGCTACAAAAGGCTGTTTCAAATTGCGCGGTTTTTGTTAAGAATAAATAAAATATAGATGGCACACTGAATTTGTCTGGGTATGTGGGCGATGTATGATATTTATAAAAATGGCTTCATACACGGTACAATAACGCGTTCAAATTGTTGAATTATTTAATGAAAATCAGCGTTCTATGAAAAGAGTTTTTAGAAAATCACGTGAATTTTATGGTTTACATAATCGTTCATCTGAAAGCACTATTGATTGAATTATTAAAAAATTTCAAAAGACCGGTTCCGTGGAAGATCAAAAAAGTTAAAAATACAGTCGTAGTAGTCGTTCACAAGAAAATATTGGTTTGGTTCGTGAAAGTGTTGCTGAAGATCCTGAAATATCCATTAGACGACGTTCACAATAACTTGGACTTAGTGGATCAACAACATGGCGTATTTTACAGAAGGATTTAGCTCTGAAGGTATATAAGGGTCAAATAACACATGCACTGAAGCCATTAGATCATTTAGAACGTCGTTCATTTGTCAATTTCATCAATGAACAACCAGCTGATTTTTCTCAAAAAATAATGTTTGCCTATGAGGCACATTTTGAACTTGGTGGCTATGTTAATAAACAAAATTGCCATATCTGGGATGAGAAAAATCCACGAATTATTCATGAGTAACCTGTGCATCCTAAACGAGTTACTGTTTACTTCTTCGAAAATGCTGCTGGTGAAGCTGTAACTGCCAATGGTGATCGATATCGTTGGATGATAACCGAATTCTTGTGGCCTGAATTAATGAATATTGATCTAGAGGATATGTGGTTTCAACAGGATGGAGCTACACCTCACTTTGCACACGAATCAATTGATTTATTGAGAGAAACATTTCCTGGACGTGTAATCTCAAGAAGCGGTGATTAATTGGCCACCAAGATCATGTGATTTGACACCGTTAGATTATTTTCTTTGAGGTTATGTGAAAAGTCATGTTTATAAAACAATCCACAATCAATTCCTGCTTTGAAAGATGAAATTATTCGTGTCATTGGTGAGATAGAGCGTCAATTATGTCAAAATGTCATTGAAAATCTTAACAAAAGAGTGGATGTCTGTGGAGCTGCAAGAGGAGGCAATTTGGCAGATATTATTTTTCGGGTATAAATGTCATAACTGATACTTCAATTATCAATCAAATGTTTTTGAAAGTGAATGCAAATTATGTGTTTTATTGTTCTTTAAAAAAATCGCGAAATTTGAAATATCCTTTATATTGGATATTTGTTGACTTAAATGAATATGTTAACGTCCCAGTCACTTCTTCCTAAACTTAATAATAATATAATATAATTTTGATAATAATAACAATTTTGAAATAATAGATTTTTGTTATTACGATAAATATCTACTCTTAATCATTAATTGAAGTTATTTGGAAACTAATTTTACCTAATATTTGGTAATTCATAAGAACTGTATGATTTCATAAATTTCTTATATTCGGCTTTATCCATTATGCATAGAAATTAATTGAAACAAGTAAATTAATTTTTAATTAACTTTAGCATATGAAATGCGACTTTAAAGTTACATTAAATATCTTCAATAATCGTTTTAGCAACTATGATATTAACTTTGCCTCATTGTTTCCGATAAAAATAAACTGCTACAAGATGTATCCTCGAATATACAAGCGTAGACTACAAATAGTTGAGTCAACAGACCACAACTTTACGGCAAAATAACAGTCACTGCATGCCACCGCCATCGATATGCCGAAGTAGAAGAAGAAGACGACGAAAAACAGACCAAGGGAAAAACTAAAAAGCGAGCCGCTAAAATGTTCTACTAACCAAGCGACTTGACCGACCAACCGTCCAAGTCCGACCGAACAGACTGTCCCGTGTCACACATTCGTGTTCGCATTGCAGGCAGCTAAACAAGGTGTTTGTCTTTAAATTTATGCCCCTTATCATCAATCTAAATCTCTGATTTGCCATTGAAGTGTTTAAACTTTCTATATATTTACAATTAATTTTATGTACGGCCTGGAACGAGCAAGTAATTGTATTCAAATGTAATCTGCATATCTGCCCGGTGTTCGTATTGAAATGGTTCCTGACGGCTTGCTAGAATCACTTTCGCGTGTTTAGTATTTACGAGATTTTAAAATGGTACTAAGTGTGGGAACTTTTACTCAATATGTTCCCATATTTTAAACAAACGATAACAATTGAATAATTCCGTCGTAAACCAGAATTTCCATTCGATTAAGTTGTATGTTTCCAAAATACGTGTGTTTTTGCTAGTGTGAAAGTTTCCTTTTATACTTTAAAAGAAACAATATTTTAAAATATACAAGGGTGGTCTGAAAACTTACCGACCTAACAAAGATACAAGACATTTTTTTCTTAAAATCTATATATATTTTTCTACATAGTCTCCTTGTAACTCTATACACTTCTCCTAGCGATGCTCCCATCTCTGTAACACGTGCAAATAGTACTCGGCGTTTTTCTCTGCAAAATAATTATTCATAAAGGTGATTGCCTCCTCATTTGACGAAAGTCTCTGTCCTCCGAGCGCAATTTTTAGATGAGGGAACAAAAGGAAGTAGCTTTGGGCTAGATCTGGTAACTAAGGCAGATAGTCAAGCAGATCAAACCGTGATTCGTGGATTTTCGCCATGATAACCGCTGAGGTGTGAGACGGCACGTTGTCTTGGTGAAATAGGATTTCCTTTTTCTGCAAATCTGGCCATTTTGCCACAATTTCTGCCTTCAGTTTGTCAAGTAATAATGCGTACTATGCTCCTGTAAATAGTTTTATCTTTTTGAAGATAATCGATTAAGATAATTCCATGACTATCCCAAAAAACAATCGCCATCACTTTTCCAGACGAAAAAACAATTTTTGCTGGTTTTGGAGCCAGTTCTCGCTTTGCAGTCCACTGTTTTGACTGTGTTTTTGTTTCGGGTGTATAATGGTGTATCCAAGTTTCATCTACAGTAATTAATCGACGCCAAAACTGGCCTAAACTGTTGGAGATGTTCATTCGAACACGTCTTTCGTCTAACGTTAGCAAACGAGGCAATCAACGCGCGGACAGCTTTCTCATGCCTAAATTTTGATTTAAAATGTGACAAATACGTTCTTTGGACATATTCATAGCCTTTGATATCTCTCTCACTTGAATTCGACGATCGTCTAGCACCGATTGGTGAACTTTAGCGATGTCATCGTCAAAATGTTTATTATATATCACAGCAATTATATAAGAAATCATAACTAAATTTATAGATTGAAAAAGCCAAAATCACAGCCACAATAAAATTTAAATTCTCGGGTACTTTTGTTAAGAATTAGGTCATATATTCAAAAATAAATTTACAGTTTAAAGTAAAGGTTACTCTGAAGACTGTATTTTAAGCAACAGAAAAAGTCTTTATTGGGGTATCATTCGCAAATAGGAAAAGTCACAATAAATAGGTCGAATGCAGAAAAAAGGACCTCCGTTGTAAAAATAACAGTAGTAGGTTAAAACTGAATGCAATTGAATGATCTAATTACAGAGAATACGGAAGTAGAAAAAAGCACATGCAATAAATACCTTTCATAATGTCAGTTACTTGTGTAAAACATAATCACTTCTCATGTTCTAGCTCTGCCGCAACTATTCTACGTTTACTGGTTAATAGAAAACAGACGTAACATAACATGCAAGTTTTTACCAAAACTAGCATGTGTTATAGTTGCCTAAAGCTCGATATATGTTGTGGTAATATAATAATGTTAATATTATTAATAATAATCACAATAATAAAACAAGACGGTATTAAAAACAAGTGGACGATGGCACAAAACATCAGAAACGATTAAAGATATCATAACTCTATATACAAAGTTAGTAGAGGTAGAATACATAATATGACGGCAATATCTGTAAAATAATTCATAAAAATTTAAAAAATATAAATTCGTACACAATTGACTTGTGGTGCAAGTGCAAACCATAAATAGTTTGAGAAGATTCGGTGGTTAAATCATACGAACTTAAACATTCAAGAAGATTGCATAATAAACAAGACATTTCACTAACTAAAATATTTAAAAAGCATGAAACCTATAACCTTCCACAAAGTATACAGAGAAACGTTATAAATATACTTCTTATGTTATACTTGAATTCTGTCAGTATATCTGAAAGAGGATGCTGAGTTTAATATACTACCGCTTGAGCACTCCAGAGCCACATAACAGATGGCTACTATGCAACACAAGATTGTAGCATTCGTGAGTTCAATAAAAGTGGATCTGCGATTGTGGTGTAGCGTTTATTTCGTCAGTACATTTGAAAGAGGTAGCTGAAACGTTTCGAGTACTACCCGTAGAGCACTCCAGCGCCACGCATCAGTAGCAATTATGGCAGCGTTTTGTTGTAAACAAGATAGTTATTATGGAACACAAGGTTTTTTGCGTTTGTGAGTTCAATAAAAGTGAGTCTGCTATTACAGTATGATGTGAATTTTGTCGTAAATTTAACGTTAAATCTCCGACGAGAAAGAGCATTTGTCGTTGTTAAACAATAAAGGTTTAAAGACTTTTCTTTTGACAAAATGTTGCAGTGCTGCTCGTTCCTAAAATGAATGAAGATTCCGAAGATTTTGCAAGACGATGAAGCTTCATCCTATTAGCACCAAAATATTCAACACTTCTTGAATGCAAGTCAGGCACAGCGTTCGGTCAGTAATGCTCGTTTTGAAGTAGTGCAAGAGGTTTAGCAAATAATAAATATAAATAAACACTTACCTATTTTAAGATCACAAACTGGATAAGGGCGGTTAAATATTTGTAATATTATATTCTTATTAGCTCCACATTTGTATCCAGTTAATTATATTTTATACGGTTTAGGAAGTCTAGAATCCAGAAGAGTGTGATGTGTAAATTACACATTAAACCCTTAACAGTTTTTTATGTAATTTCTGATATATATATATATATATATATATAGTAATGACTGCAATGAAATTAAGAACTGAGCTAAATTTGATGACTGCGATTTAATAATTTTACAAAACTTATTTTTGTTGCAAAGCATTTATAAAACACAAAATAGTGCACGAATTGAAGTGAAATTTAAAACATTCATAGAAAAATGTAGTAACTCTTAAATGCTACTAGGTAACGTACATGATTTTTGCCAATATTATAAATGGAATACAACTTTTAAGCAATTTGAATGTAATGAATGTACATAATTGATTGCAAAATTAAAATATTATTGATTATATTATCATATATTTCCAAAAGCGGAAACCTAGAAAACATTTTTTTATGAACTATTTATAATTTTGTATTAGTATTTACTTAACATCATAAATTAAAATATTTTTCCAAAAAATAATCTGGAATAGAGATTATGAACAAAATCTGCTTTTTTGTGATGCAAGAATGGATCTGTAATTGACAGACAAGAAAACACTTACTTTCTCGCAAAACGTTTTTTTATTTTTCAAAGTATTCGCCTTGTAACTCGGTACATCTAGGTCACTTTTATTAGAATATTTTCATTCCTTCAGAGTAGTATGGATAAGAAAGACTGGACTAAAAACCCATGAAAAATAGCATAAGAGTCCGCTGCGAGTTTTTATTCCCTCCACTACATATTCACATGATCGTGTCACAGCACGCTTGAAATGCAAACTGTTATGAACTAACAAACAGTTTTAACTGCTGGATATTGAACAGATCAATAACGATTTTTGATCGATAAAGAATGAATTTTAACTGAAAAAGAATAGTTTTTAACTGATAATGAACAGCTTTTATCTGTTCGTTAATAGTTCAGAATAGTTCAGCATCTGTTCAGAGCTGTTCTTTGTCTGTTCAGTGCTGTTCGTTATCAGATAAAAGCCGTCGTTTATCGATCAAAAGTCGTCCTTTGTCAGTTAAAAACCTTTCTTTATCTATTTAATATCAGTTCAGAACTGTTCACGTGGGAATAGTGGAGGAAATAAAATCTCACACGTGAAAAGCAAGTTTTATCAAGTTGCTCAAGATATGAGTTTGTGAACGCGTCCATTAATTTGAAGAGAAAGCATTCATTTCATATTTAATTGAAGCCTTCTGCATAGTATTGCATCGTGCAATATTCGCCTGTTATCGTTTCATCTTTTTGAAAATAATCGATACGAAAAATCTCACCGCAGGCCTAGAAGACAACATCCATAACCTTTGCGGTCGAGTGTACGTTCTTTACCTTCTTTGGAACACTTAAGTGCCAGTTTCAGTTCTTTGTTCCGGTTGGTGCTTAATTGCGAGTGTGTAATGATGTATCTAGGCTTTATCAATCGGTACTATTCGTCGATTTAAAAGAAGTAAGGAAGCTACCTGCTATGAACGTTGCAGAAAAGTTTGCTAAAGCTTTTTGCTCTCAGTTGGAGAGTACTTTTTATATAAAAAATCAATTTATATATTTATGAGAAAAAATAACAAGCAATATATTATTCGCCAGAAACTATCTTTTTAATTACCGGAAGTGACAGAACGGGGTCTTTGTATTATGAATCTTAATACGAATAAATCGGCTAGGCCTGATGGAAGAAAAGCACGTGATATTCTGGACTTTAGCGATATTTTGGTTTGATTAATTTATTACGTATACGTTCCAAGAATTAAATAATTTTTCGAAATTCAATATTCAATATGGAGATTTAATTTTATGAAGTTGTAGCTAGATTGGTGAGGAATGATCTAATACAGATATACATCTAATACAGATATACATACTTATATAATGCATTTTTGTATTTGTCTTTAATTTTGCTTTTTAAAATAAACTCTAAAATTTCGAATTTCTCAGGTTAGTTTTACAATCCAAGTTTCGCAACATAGAATCGAATTGTTAGTAAACTTATTTGTATAATTTCATAAACTGTAAACATTAGTACAGAGAGAGCAATGAATTATTCCAGCCATGATAAATAAAAATTATATCTTACATCCTTTTATCGTCTTATTTTAACATCGTTTCCAACGCAAGTGCATAGATGCATAAACATGCGTTCATGTATCTATTTCAGTTTCGGCTTACAGTTAGTTAAAATTGTCTGTGCAATTTCTTTAATATCCGCAACAACCTTTCTCTTTTGTGTGAAACTAGGTAAAGTATATACGTGCAATTGGTTAGAAGGTTACCAATACAATAATTCCATTGTTAAATTCAAAAATGTGTTAACAATCTCGTGAAAGATCAATCGATATCTGTTGCGGAGTTAGTTTTATCACGAACTAACTCAAGTTCAGCGTAATATACTTCCGCGAAACATACTGCAGGCACGATATTGCCTATGTCTATTTTAAAATACCGTTATTATTGATCTATATTATAAAAGATGATATTCTCTTCTTGTGTCTAAAGTTTTGTGAATAAAAGTATTTTTTTCTACATTATTGCTTTGATATTCTTCAAAGTAACTGATGTTTTCTTTTGATGCGACAGTAATCTTTTTGCTTGATTCTAAAGCAAAACTGTTCTCAACAAGAATAAAAAAATACTCGAACCTTAGAAACTGAAAAACATATAACATGTAACTATCAATCGTGTGTATAGAATTAGAGATATTATTGACATAACTGTAGCAGAAAGAAACATTTCTTTACTGTTTTGTTAGATTTATGTCCTCAGTTAAACTTACGTGATTATACATACACTATGGATATGAATGAATATTCAGCTTTAAGAAATATTAAAGCTGGAATAGTACAAGGTACTATCTTAGGACTAGTAGCTTATCTATAATGTATATATCTACATTCAATATCCTGCAAGAATATTTACAAACAAACAATATAAAAAAAGATGGATATAGGTATTGAAAACCGCCGGAAGCAACTACTTTTTCTCATCTTTCAGACAATTCATGTAAACCATCAAAAAAGGTAAATCGTTTTACAACCAGGTGATTTTGCATTGACCAGGACAGGTAGTAGTCAGAAGGAGCATATTTGGAAAATATGGCAGATGAAGTCGAACGTCCCATTTCAGCTCCTCTAGGTTTTTTCGACCCTGCTTGCAATATGGGGCCGAGCTTTGTCTTGCTGAGGAATTACTTTGTCGACCTTTGTTCGTATTCTAACTGTTTATCCTTCAATGAATGGCTCAGTGTTATTAATTGTTGTTAGTAATAAGATTTATCATTAGTTTCATCAGGTTATATTATCTCATAATAGATTACACCTCACTGATTCACCAAATACAAAGCACGTTGTTTGAGCCATAGTCATTCCGTTTCAGATTTGATATTGAGGTTGATAACAATTTTTGGGCTCATCGTCCATATACTTTTTTGGGGTTATTGTCGTATATCTGCTTTTAATCTTCAGTCAAATCGACGCAAAAAATCCTTCCTTTTCTGTCTTTGAGGCGGCTGTTTACAAACCACTTTGAACGTCTTTCGGTTTCAATTTGTATGATACTCAATTTTCTAGTTTTTAAACACTTTCCATGGCTTTTAAACGTCTGGAAATGGTTAATTAGTCAATATTTAATGCCTCCACAAGACTGTATTATGTTTAACTCGGATCTTGATGGAGCAATGCCTCGAATTTTTCATTTCGAACCTTTTTATTTGACCTGGACGTTCTTTGTCTTCCACATCAAAATCTCTATTCTTAAGAACGCAAACTATACACAGCATATTATTTCTGTTGGAGCATATTCAGTATACATATCTTGCAGCAAACGATGAATTTCGGCGGCACCTTTCTTTTTAATTTAAAGAACAAAGAAATGCAAATATTGCTTGGTTGTCAACGAGAAAACTTGTGTATTTTCACTTACGTTTGGTATGACAACTGCAATGGCTTAGATTTTCACAAGTAGTTTAACGTACAATAGGTAGATATGTCAAAGCATGTATGTACATATGTGTATAATATAAAGTGAATAATAACGATGAGAAAATAATGAACTATTAATTTAACTGAAAAACAAAAATTTCAGTAATTTTACAAACAGAAAAATAGCAAATAATAATAGCATTAAATATTCCATAACAGAATGCTACGGAGCACAATTAATAATTATATAAAAATAATAATAATAATAATAATATGAGATGAGATTACATCCAATTTAAAAGTGGAAAATATAATTAGTCCATCCTAATATTGAAGCTTTACGACTTTATAGCAATCAAAATACAAGCAGAAGACTGAAAAAAGAAGTCACTTCAAAATAGTAATGCAACAACGACAGCAGAGTATGGTACCTAAAAATTCTGCAATAATAAGAACAATAGGGATCCACAAGATGCTATATGATGAAATGTTTGCGTTTTTAAAATGCCTAAGAGACTGGATTAACTAATAGTCTTCACAAAAGTTTAAATACTACCATTAATAAAATGATATCAATAATAATAATGATAGCAAAGATGAACGAACAGCTTAAAGTCAATTTCATGAGCAGGCGATAACTTATTATAACACCACATCTCGTATATAAATTTAATTAATTTCGCAGCATTCATTTTCAGCGAGAAGGAAGGCCACGGAGAATCCTCTTAAAAAGCGTCCTCAGATTCGAATCAGATTCCGGCATGATGAATCGGGCAGTTACCACTGAGCCAGCATATGCATCGATGAAACGAATATGTGACATAGCAATAATCGTATATGTTCAAACACATAATTGAAGAGAATCACATAGTCGACTACATAGCACAAACTCTGATTCAGATCATTTCATACTTGTGTATTGATTCATTAATATCGAAGTGGTATATCTTAATTGATAGCATGGACAATATGTAATCTCTTGACAGTAATTTCCTGTAAAAATGAACATATGCAAGCTCTAATTTTTTTCAAATCTCTCCACGCTTTTATAAACCTCATTATAATTAATAATGCCACTTCTATTTTTGTTAGTCTATTCTCTCACTAACAAATTTCTTAATTGCTTATTTAGATTTTTAGATCGTAATATAGTTCTTAGTAAATATCTCCTCATTGAAACGTTGTCTATTCCATTTTCTGTGGCGATTACAGAAGGCGCGCGGTACATGGAAACAATGAAGTTATCTTGATTTCCTTGTGCAAAACAAAATAATTTAATAATTCTATTTTCTTTTCTGTAATATAATAAATTATTTATTTAATTTTCCCTTTTCATAATACACATATAATCTGAATATTTATTGTTAAACAAGGTTCATCCTGGGTGCGTAGTTAATCGGTAATCGTTAATTTCAGTAAAGTCATTTCGCCAGGACTTTGAAGTGGCCATATCGTATAGTCTGCCATACACCCCGTTTGCTTCCTGCTGTGCTAAATAAGTTTTGAGGTATGCCTGGAGCCATTATCTTGCCGTAGAATGAAATTATTGCCAATAAGTCGCTGACCTGATGCTATAACATGTTCTTCTAATAGTGTTCTGTATTTCCTACTAATTTGCCCTCGATTTTTACAATTTCACCCACACCTGCTGCCGAAATACAACTCCAAACTTGGATATCGCCCCCTCCATGCTTTATGGTAGTGTGTAAACATAGTAACAATAACGATTCATCAGGGCGTTGTCTAACATACTGACATCTGTTCGTTCCAAATAATTAATAATTAGATTTGTCAGTCCATAGTACTTGTCGCCACTCATTATATCCCAAAGTTTCATGGTCTGTGGCATATTTCAATCGTTTCCCACTATTACATCGTCGCAGTAAGGGTTTTCTCATGGCCACGCATCCCCTCAAGCCTGATCTGAGCTTGTACCGCCTTAATTTTGAAGCATGTACCGAAGTACCAGATGTTCGCGCAAGGTCTTGAGCTAGGTCTGCGCTAACTTTCTTACGATTTCTTAAGGAATTAACTTTTAAAAACTATGCATCAGCTTTACTGTGCTTTTTTGGACGTCCGCTCCTTGGTCTATCACTTACACTGCCGGTTTCAGTCATCGTTTTTATTGTTTGTTGCACAGCATACTGGGAACATTTCACTACCTTTCAAATTTTAATTTGACTTGGTGTAAAACAATAATTTTATTTCTATCTAGTAATGCTATTCTAGGCATTTTTTATCTACTATAACAATTTACAGCTCACTATTTTTTCTTAAAATGAAAATTTCACTCGTAGATGCGTTTTTTAAGAATCTAAATAAATTCTATTGTGGAGTCGCTATGTGTCGTTTCTATCACTGAATTAAAAACAAAATCTTATAGATAAATAATTCTCCCTTGAAATTTTATTGCAGAGCATTATGGTGCAATAAAATTTATTACTTTAACCCTCTTATTAGGCGGTCAAACTCACCCCTACACAGAAACATGATGTTATAAACTTGGAAATTTCCAGTGATTATATTTCTACCAATAAGTGGATCGTTCTTGGAAAGATGTATTAAGTATTATAAATTAAGTTAACCCAATAATTATTAGTAAAAACGTTTTAGTAAATAAGTTTTGGAAAATATTGTTAGGTGCTCCTTTCTTTTGCACAGTATTGTATATATAGACTACACATTCACGCAATTATTGTATAAATAATAAAATAAAGATGCATATTTAATCAATTGATCCAGTTTGTTTCTTTAAGAAAGCAAGTAAGAAGTAAACGCTTGTCTAGATATTTAGCTTTTCGTATTATATGTAGTACTGTAGTGTGGCATTTAATCTCTGTAAGTTTTCTAGAGATTTGACTTAGATCGTCTTCCATTAAAGTTTTTAATTCCTTACCTTATGATTTAACATCAAATAAATATACGCGTGCTGTCTGCATACGTATATTTGCTTAAATTTAGCGAAACTCTGTGCACGGAGTTATCAAAAAATTTAACTATTAAGTTCTTATTAAATATATTTATATAATTGTGGATATTATTTTATTTGCGATAGAATAGATTAATGAAATAATAATAATAAGCAAAAATTGCAAATGTAACTAAAAATGAATTGAAAAATAAAATGATTTGATTCAATGGAAACTATTGGAAATAAAATTAACAAATTATTTAAATTCTTTTTTAATATACTTCATTTTTTATAATAATTGCCTGTAAATAATATACTTGAAGTGTGCGACAATTCTCGAAATAGCTTACAAAAACTTACACAACTGGCCAGTGCTCCGTTTATTTCGTTAATGACATATTTGTTGTAAATGGTTTCTATAGTACTAAGGTGTAGTTGATTCGCTTTATTTGTTGATGCTAATTAGATTTAGTCTAGTTAGCTTTCTGTATTCCCGTTACTTTCCTAACTTTGCGTTGAAATCTCTGATGATTTTAGCACTACCGATATTATTCTATTTATTGCTTTCGACTTAGCTTTACAAAATTAATCTGTTTTTTTATCAATAAGTTCTTGGATACTTATATGTTCTGATATCTAAAATATCGTAATTAGAAGCGTCCAAAACGTAATTGTAATTTATATATCCAATTTCTAGGTTGTCAAAACACTTTCAACTCTGTCCATTGATTATATATACCGTGCTTTCATATTAAAATGCTAGAAACACCGTATCATATTATATTCGGGTCTAAATACCGAATGCCGATCAGAATGTAAAGTGTGAGGCGCGAGTCAGTCGAATCACAACAACGACTGACTACAGATTACAGATTAAGTAGTTGTTCGTGGTACTTGGCGGAAGGTCTATCACTGACTGTCCAAATTGTTTACGTCCAAAAATTAATAACTTATAATTACTTTTAACTGTACAATTAGGTATTTTTACAATAAGTTTCGCATTGAACTAAAATACGTTTTCTAATAAATCGTTTAAAAATAAAAAAAACTCTTAAAGAAGCCAAAAATAAAATAACTTCTTGGAACTTAAAAAATACTCTTTAAACAGAAAATAAATACAATATAACTTGCCAAAACATATAAAATACTTTTTAAATACAGAAAATAAATTCAATTAATTAAATTCTCAAATGTCCCTCCCGCTTGCGCTAAACAGTACCCCAATCTATTATAAAATTCATTTCGATATTAACCCGTAATTCTTCCAAATTATTAGCCCTTTCGTCTTGATGCCCATATAACCTTGATTTTATGTAACCCCATAAAAAAAGGCATTAGGGGCAAATGTCTGGTGACCTTGGTGGCCAGCGAATTGTACCACTATTAAATATAACTCTTTGGGGGAATATATTATTTAAATATTCATTCACAATTCTAGTTCCATGGGCCGGACAACCATCATGCTGGAACCATACGTTCTTTAAATTGGGATTAATAGTTCTCAAAGCAGGGACAATGTCGTTTCGAAGAAGATTCAAATATATTTCCCCATTTAAATTTCCTTCGATAAAGAATGGACCAATAATGTTATTCCCATAAATACCAGCCCAAACATTCAATTTTTCAGGATACTGTGTCCTCGTATTCAATTGTCGATACTCGTTTCCAATAGACCAATATCGAAGATTCGACGGATTGTGTTTACCGTGCAACAGAAACGTGGATTCATCGGTAAACACGATAGTCTCAATGAAGTGTACATTCGCATTTACACGTTCTATTACAGTTTCACAAAATTCCATTCTGCGGTGTTGATAAGCATGCAAAATTTGTATGTGTATTTATTTTTCTTTAATATTTTATGAACTTTACCCACGCTAATACCTATCTCTTCTGATATTTTAGATATAGTAATATTGGAATTTTCTTCGACTATTGCGCACACCATGACTTCCTGCATTTCTTTATCGTTATTTATTCTCCGTATTTTATGACATCTACATTCCAAAATACAAACTTCTGATTTAAACTTTTTAACTACTAATGATATTGTTGTTAATGCAGGAAAGGGATGATCTACATACTTTTCAGAGAAAAGGCGATGGATACGCCGTAAAGAATTACCTTTCAAAGCCCATGTTATCATTTGAATTTTTTCTTCCAATGTATACATTATCAAAGTAATATAATTATAAAAATATTTAAATTTAAAGGCCTTACCGTAACACACTCTCCCAAATGAAAACCACGAATGACCGTTAATACGATATCGATACGCCTACAGTCAAATTAGTGGTGGGGCTGCAGCTAGTACGATCAGTAGTCAGTTATAGTCGTGATTCAAATGACTCGCGCCCCACCACTTTACATTCTGATCGGTATTATTCGGCAGCTAGACCCGAATATAATGTGGTACAGTTTTCGTAGCAAGGTAAAATGAATGCACGGTATATTATATAGACCATATATTCACACAAATACTGAACAAATAATAAAATTAAGATACGCATTTAATCAATTGATCTCGCTGGCTTCTTTAATGAAACAAGTAAGGAGTAATCGCTTGTCTAACTATTTAGCATTTTCTGTTATGTTGTAGTGCTGTAATGTGACATTAAATCTCTGTAAATTTTTTAGAGATTGGATTTAGATTGTCTTCCATAAAAATCTTTAATTCCTTACCTTATGATGTAACATCAAACAAAAACGTTCGTACTGTCTGCACACGTATATTTGTTTTAATTTAACACAACTCTGTGCACGGAGTTATCAGAAAATTAAACTATCAAATTCTTATTAAATATATTTATATAAATGTGAAAATATTCCATTTGTGATAGAATAGATTAATAAGTAAAAATTGAAAAATATACTTTTTAACTAAAAATGAATTGAAAAAGAAAACATATTTCTTGATTCAATGGAAACTATTAAAAATAAAATTAACTAATTATTTAAATTCTCTTTTAATATACCCCATTTTTTTATAATAATTGCCTGTAATGTTCTTGAAGTGTGTGATAATTCACGAAATAGCTTACAAAAACTTGCGCAACTGGCCGGTGCTCGGTTTATTTCGTTAATGACATATTTGTTGTTAGTGGTTTCTATAGTACTAAGCTGTAGTTAATTTGTTTTATTTGTTGATGCTAATTAGATTTATTCAAGCTAGTTTTCTGTGTTCCTTTTACTTGTCTAACCTTGCATTGAAATCACTGATGATTTTGTCTCTACTTACATTATTATGTTTACTGCTTTCGACTTAGCTTTATACAATTAATCTGTTTTGTTATTAATAAGTTCATGGATATTTCTATGTTGTGATATCTAAAATACTATAATTAGAAGCGTCCAAAACGTGATCGTAACTTTATATCCAATTTCGGGGTTGTCAAAACAATTCCATCTCTGCCCATCGACTATATATATAGATTATATATTCACAGAAACACAGAATAATTAATAATCATGTTCCTTAATAAAGATACGTATTTAATTAATCCAACCCCTTTCTCTAAAAAGGCAAGTAAGAAGAGCTTGTCTAACTATTTAGCTTTTCCTGTTCATTGTAGTACTGCAGTGTGACATTTAGTCTCTGTAAATTTTCTAGAGATTTGACTTAGATTCATCTTTCATTAAAGTATTTAAATCCGTACCAGACTGCTCAATTTCAAACAAATATGCGTGTGCTGTCTGTACGCATATATTTGTTTTAATTTAGCACAACTCTGTGCATGAAGTAATCAGAAAATATAACTATTACGTTCTTATTGAATTATTTATATAAATGTGAATACTATTTCATTTGTCATAGAATAGATTAATAAAGTAATAATAATAAGTAAAAATTGAAAAATATCGTCTTTAACTAAAAATTAAATTAAGGAAAAAAACAAATTTCCTCATGCAATGAAAATTATTAGAAATGAATTTAATAAATTATTTAAATTGTTTTCTAATATCCCTCGTATATTTACAATAATTGCCTGTAACTACTATTCTTGAAGTATATGATAATTCGTAAAGCCATCTTGCATTGCTCACATTGCCAAGTAATTTCACTTCGCATATTGTGCTTGTTGCATATGCAAGTGACATCTTTTTAAGGGTTTATTAGTTGGTGGAATACGCTCCAGAAAACGACACTAGTTCTTACCCTGTAATCGAAGCTATATATTAATTAATATATTTTCGTATTCGCACTAGTATAAAACCTCCCCGGGAATGCTGGGTAGGTGCGCATTGTAGTTCCTGTGTATGCTAATGTAGGAAAACGATTTATAAATTTATTTACACCCGTCGCATTTAACAATTTGTGAGGCATCTTTGCGTCACTGACGCGATATAAGCTGTTGGCAATGCCTGCGCACTTTCGCTTCCCATCTGTTTTTATCGGTGGTTACCCGGAGGATTGTTCAACTTGCCTTATTATATTCGCAATATACTCCGGTTTTACAACACTTTCTACACCACCAGTTTCCCTATAACTTCTTCCCGTATTGGTCATATTACCATTAGAATACTTTGTACTAAGTATATATATATATATTTTTATCGCGCCATCTCAAACGCAGTAAACCGCGTAATGAGGGACTTCGAAATTCCGTTTTTCTAATTTTTAATGAAATTAATTCCTTTAGCATGTTTTTCTAATTTTTAATGAAATTAATTCCTTTAGCATGTTTTTCTATATGTCCCAACAGTTCCCCAAACATTTATCCCACTCTTCTTTAATTTAAGTACAAATTTGGCGACGACTACCAGTTATTGATTAATAAAATTAATACTTTTCTCAAAAGTGGCTCCGTAATATCCATATATGTAATACGAAGGTGGTCCCAAAAGTACCCGACCCAACAAAGCAAATACAAAAATTTTGGAAAGAAATATATTTATGTTTCAACATAATCTCCTTTCAGTTCTATACACTTTTCCCAACGATGTTCAATAAGTACGATACCCTTTTTTATAACTGTCTTGCTCCTCAAAATAGCCACTAATTGTCGATATCACTTCTTCATCGTTGGAAAATCTTTGATCACTGAGCCATTTTTTCAAAAAACCGATGCCATGACCTTGCCTGCAGATGAAACGGTCTTCGCCTTCTTTGGAGACGGTTCTCCCTTTTGAGTCCATTGCTTTAATTGTTCTCTTGTCTCGGATGCGAAGTGATGGACCCATGCTTCATCCATGGCTATGAAATGGCGCAAAAATTCTGCCTTGTTACTGTGAAACTTTGCTAAACACTCAATTGAAACATCTTCACGACACTGTTTTTACTTGAGTGTGAGCAAACACAGCACCCATTCTGTACACAGTCTTCTCATGTCCAAATTTTCAGATAGTATGCGATGTACCGCACTTTTTGAAATGCCTACTATGTCTGCTAGCTCGCGCACTTTCAGTCGACGATCATCCATTACCGCTTTGTGCATTTTCTTCACCATTTCTGGAGTCGGCACCTCATTTGGTCGACCACTGCGATGCTCATCTTGGCAGCTCGTAAGGCCTCGTTTAAACTCTGCTACCCAATATTTCAGCTCACTCGCCCAGAATAGAATCCAGTTCGGCTTTTATATCGGTTGGGCTGAAGTCTTTCAAATAAAAGTATTGTATCAGGTAACGGTGACCAATTTTCTCCATTTTTACAAATTCACTGAAAACGTTCACTATTGATGGCTGCCAAACAAATACTGAACAACGTGGTGTCTTCAAACTTGAAACGTATGCTTTATAGATTGTGTACTTGCTAATACAGTGATATTTTTCAAACAACTACCGCCATCTCTAGGATAGGCCGGGTACTTATAGGACCACCCTCGTAATATACCGGTGTCCCATGACATCATTGCCACAGCTTAAGTATGAGGGATGAGTTACTGAAGCACTTTCAAGTTAAAAACGTCTAATGCACATATGCACAAAAGTATCATAACTGAGCTACTAACATTTGAAGTTTTAAATAACCCTACTAATTCACGTATTACGTACCGCTGTTGATTTTGTTTTTATTAAAAAGTCGGAGTAGCTATAATTCATCAGATATTATTCATCGTGACAGTAAATGTATTAAGATGTTGCAGTTGATGAATATCGTCAACGATTTATTACCCGTAAAATGCCTTGTAGAACTGTTTTTAGCAATATCCATCGATATTTAAGGAAAACAGGCAAGTTTCCTCTAGCTACTTCTGAACGTCCAGTCCAACAGGAACTTGCTCAAGAAGAAGTACTACTTAATATAGTTGACAAACTCAACCTTTTACTACTGTCCGTAGAATAGTCAACAGAACGTGGGCTGCATGAGAGTATGGAAAACTACACAATTTCTGCTTGTCCGTACCATAGCTTACATGTACCAAATACATATTAAATACACAAGTGCGTGAGTTTTACCATGGATCCAAATGCGACACTGCCATTAATTGTTTGCTGATGATGACAATTTAGTTGTCGGAATACGTATAAGAATGTGAACATTGATGTGGTAAGGGATTTTATTTACTGTTTTTTATTTATTTAATCAACCACAATGTCAATTAAAACTTCCCACTTATATACATACACATTATTCCTCTCATTCGAAAATAGAAGAGGATTCAATACTAGTCTCCTCCATCACACATGAATATATACATACATATGTATATATGTGGTTCCGAAAATGAGACAATCTCATTAAAATTTTTAATTTTCAAATGGGCGTACTTATACTTAACAACTATATTAGAAATAAAACGGGTCAGCCAAATAAACAAATAAAAATTTTCAATCGGCTTGCCGCCGTACGGTCCCCCGACTCTTCACCATTTAGCATTTGTAAACAAGGCACAGCGCTTGCTTACGATTGTGTAACTTACAACCGCTATAAATTCACTTATAACTCGCAATTTATTACCTGAATTTCTATACCACAATTATTTTTCGATTTATAACTGGTTTCGGCGTTCCTCGTCCTGTTTTCTTTTCTTTTCGTTTGCCAAGTCGATGAATTATCCGGCCTAAAATTACCAATTAAAATGAAAAACACTTGAGAGTTATAAAATATTATTTAAAATTGGTACACATTGCTTACATTTATAATCGAAATCTGAAAAATACAAATTTTCTAATATTATTGATACGATTTGAATTACCCAGCCTCTCTTCAACTTCTTATTTACTTAAATTGATATCAAGAGGAGTTTAATAAAATATAAAATGTAAAAACCATATTTTGATCTAGATACTTCCAATAGTCCGAAAGATATTAAAATATTTTCTTCAATGTTGGAGAAATTGTGGGCAGTATTGTGCGAGATTTATGCTGTACTAAAAAGAGTAATTTATAATGCGCACGAATTAACTAGTCTTTGTACCCTGTGAGTTCAGTATACTATAAAGAATATTTCATTCAAGTATTTACGCATTCATATTTTTTAATAACGCTAGTGTCAGTGACATATAACGCGAAGTAGATTTAAATTAGAATCGGAAAAGTATTCAATGCAAAGAAAGCATTACTTGTGAAGTACAATAAATATAGTAATATTAAAAGGAAGTTATCACAAATTCGACAAACAATAAATAGATTTCACTGTTTCAGTATTGAATAATAAAATACCACGTCGTGTAATAAAAGGAATACATAGCATTGAAGAGTTCTTCTATGGAACGTGAAGCATTCGATATTTATTAAAAGAATTTTTTCTTGAGCGTAGAAACTCGCCTATTTATTTGTTACATATGCTCTGGAAGTAGTGATGACAAATATTAAACGCAGTTCTATGTATTGTATTATATATATCACAATTTTCCTGAATAGGTATTCTTCTCTACATATTTCAAGATATTTAACACAAATAGGAGAAGTATATTTTCTTCTTTTAACTAACCATACAAGATGATATAAAATAATGAGAAAAATAAATGTCCATCTTTCAGACATTAGTGAAAGCACACATATAGTTTTATCCATATTCCAGTAGAACACATACTGCAATACAAACAGCGACACATGCGTATAAACGGCAATTACTATATCCAACGTAAATAATAAGAACAACTACTGTTGAACAAAGCAATGACTATGACTATCGTTTCGCTCTATCCAGAACTCATTGGACAGTCTGGCTTCTTTCGACAGTTTTACACCCACCAGATGAGTAGAATTATCGAACAAAGCAAGATTACCTGATAAATTCTGTATACAACGAAGTGATCCTAGCATTCATTGCTTTGCACGGTAGTAATTGTTTTCATTATTTACTTCCAGCAACTAGTACTTTTTTGTTTTAGAGCAAAATATTTAAAAACGGTTTAGTGGCTGCGTTTTGTAACAAAGCTTACTATTATATACGAACGAATTATATACGTACCAAATATACAAAAGTTAGTTCAAAAAGGTAGGTGGTTGAGATAAGTCACTTTAAACCGAATCTTGCTGTAGAATTGATCTCTCGGTCGACAAAAAAGATTATCTTGGGAGAAAGCCATAATTGAACTCGGAAAAAATATTGACAGATTTAACAATGCTGCAATTCTACGTCTTCTTACTATAAATAAAATTAAGAAGATAAGTAAACCTAGTGAATTGTTTCAGAGAAATTAGCTAGATCCATCCATGAAGTTGATAAAAAGCAAATGCATTTTTTAAGCAGCTTATTAGCATGCGATTAGAAATGAGTGTTATATGACAGCCGAAGAAGAATATTTTGATTGTTACTTAAACATTAAGCCCTAAGATATTCTTCTACTTGGTATGAAGAAAATTCCAATAATACTTTGGCAGAATACACAGAATCTAATTGACTATGTCTTTTTGCACAATGGTGAAAGCGTAACAATGAGAAGGTTCTGTCAATATATAAACAAATACATGACAAGCTAGAAATACAGCGTCCAACTCTAATAAAGAGGCAATATCATAAGCTATTGTACGATATAATTTTTTTTAGTTGCCCACATATTAACAAATATAATTACAAAACAAAATGTATGTAATGTCAATTAGACCTAACAACCATTTCTAAAGTTAAGGATTTAAACTATGAAGTTCTACCACATCTACCATATTTTTCAAACTCTTCTTTAAACAGCCCCATTTCGGGCCAGTAATTTCTTAGTAAAGAAGCTTGACGCAGCGTCAGAATTTTCATTAACTAATGAGTTTTAAATAATATTTAAGTCTTGCTTAGATTCTGCTAGAATAGATAAGAAATACCAGAACGAAAAGCAACTGCAGAAAGGATCTTCAATAATGTTAAGAAGATCTTCTTAAGTTACAAAGTAATACTAAACCTATATTTTCCCTATTATAACATACGGAACAGAATCATTGATAAATTCGAAAAAAAAACAAAGTACAAGCGGACGAAGTGCAATTTTTACGAAAAATTGATACCAAAATGTTAACCAACCATATAAGTAACGAAAGTTTTCGCCAAAGCCTTCAAAAATATCTATAAAACTACCAATTGAAGAAAATCAACTGAGCTGAAAGACAGACAGATAAATTAATTTTAGTAGCCTACTACAACGCGATCCTTGTAGATTTATTAGAGTCTTATTATAGTCTATCCTTCTGGAATCCCTTGACTTTCTTGAAATTGGTTTTAATTACAGCTTTTATATAATGTTTGCCTTGTTTCACCAGTCTTTACACTGTAGCCTTAAATCTTGATTACTTAGCTGATGAGATCTTCTAGTTGGATATCAGATTTACTTCTTTTGTGATGTTGGCTCATACAGATTAACATATCTTTGTCTATGTGAATGATGCTGATTAATTCCTATCTTCCTGGTTGGTTTTTCCCATGGATAGTTCATACTTTGCAGTGTTAAAGCCTGCGAATGTTCCTTCATTCTTTCTTGTGGCATTTGTAACGTACTTTTTCCATACTATTTCCACGATTATGAAATAACGGTCAGCCAGATAAGAACTCTGCTTTACTGGATAAGGCTAAATACGAAAGGAACGCGTCTGGTTCTTCTCAGGGAAAGGTTAAAGACCGCACTTGCTAGCGGTCACGCAACTCTCGGTACATTCTCTTATGTCACAGTTTGGCTTTAACTCGGATTTCTCCCGATTGCAAGTCCTGTACTAACACACTAGTAGTGAGCCCTTGAGGAACGCGTTCAAGCAGATAAAAATATTTTACTTATTAAATTAATAAATAAAAACGAAGTTGCAATCACATGTACGAGAAAAATACGGACAATGCAATAATTGAAGTTGAAATTGATGGAGCCTGTGGTTGATTAACGTAATCACTAAGGTTGATATACAATATAACCCCTTTCCACATTAATGTAATTCTGTATACGCATTTCGGCAACCAAGTTGTCATCATCAGCAGAAAACCGCAAAGTGTCGCACCTGGTAAACTACGACGAAAAATACCTATACAAAATCACACTCCGTACGCGATACACACCGTTGAGAACAGTGTACATTTAGGTTCTCAACGGTGTGTATCGCGTACGGAGTGTGATTTCGTACAGGTATTTTTTGCCGTGGTTTACCAGGTGCGACACTTTGCGGTTTTCTGCTGATGATGACAACTTGGTTGTCGAAATGCGTACAGAGAATTACAAAAGTTAATGTGGAAAGGGGTTATATATCAACCTTAGTGATTAATGCAATAATTCTAAAACATGAGAACAGCAATCTACCACAGTACTTTCACGGCACATTTGAACTATTTAATTAACATCTAGGATGGAACTACAAAGAGAAATCTAAACACACTATAAAGACTCCAGAATTAGATCCAAAAAGGAATATATTCACTACATAAGAGAACGCCAACAACCGACCTATATTTATATCAAATGACAAAAGCTTTAAATACAATATAACATAAATGATAAAACTGAACAATCTGCAGTTTATACACAAGATGAACATAAATATGAATAATAGTCATTTAGAATTCGAAATCAATAACGATATTGACACATACAAGACTAAAAGAAAATCGTAAAATAAAAACGATGTTGTTTAAAGCAAAAAAACATCCAAATTCCAAAAAGAGAAACAATAAAACGCTATAGCATATTAATAAAGGAAATAAAAAACCACATATATCAGCTAAAGAAAAAATATTATACAAAAACTAAGACTGGGTGAAATATGAAGAATTTAGAAGAGAAAAATGAGAAATCAGAAGAGTTCTGATTATTAGAGAGAAGGAGGGAAGGATACACCGATACACCTGATGCCTTCGTCATTATGAAGTAAGACCGTATCCAGGCGCAATGATATGTATTGTAGTACTAAACAAAATATAAATACATCTACTGTACATAAGGAATGTATTATCAAGTATGATCAAGTATGTCTAAACAAACCTGATATGATATGATATAGGTTTCTATATCTAATTTTGAGTTAGCAAAAACTAGAAAACATATTAATGGACTGTGGTTCATTTTAATAGATTGGGTGTGGATATAAAAGATATAAAGGAGTTTGAGTGCCTGAACTTTAATTTCCAACAAGTCTATATGTAATATTGAACTTCCAATTGAATTAATTATTTCAAGTTTTGTCTGATAAATCAATCTTTCCTTGATTAAACTCGCAATTAAATTATTATCAATTATTATTATAGGAATAGAATTTATTTTATTTATTTCATCGTTTTCATATCATAATTTTAAAAGTAGTTATTTGAAATAAACGCCTTTCTAATATACTCGTAAGTAAATGAAAATATTGTTATAGTTTTATTTGTAATATATCTAAATATACAACATATATAACACTGCAAATATCATAAATGATGCAAAAAGAAATTACCCATGTATGAAAATTTCAAACAATAAGTAATAGACAAACTATCCGTGTTTGTGTATAGTATATGATGTTAGAGCCGATTATGTACGATAATTCCAGTAACCGTTAAATTTACAGTTCATTTTCATGTATGTGTGCTTACTTTATAAAGACTCGTCAATAATTCTATTATGAAATATTACCTTTATGCTATATCAGACTTTTCATGGAAAATCAAATACTTTTACGAACATACACTATGTTTGCAAAGTTTGTAATAAATTATTGTACGAGTGTGGTCACGACCTGACAAAAAAATCACAAAAAATTTGGGAAAAAATATCTTTATTTTTTGACGTAGTCGCCTTTTAACGACAAACTTTTCCCAGCGATGTTCAATATCTTCGATAACCTGTTTATAGTGAGATTCGTCATAAACCACAGACACCATCTCCTCATTATTGGCAAATCTTTTACCATCAAGACATTTTTTCAAGTTTGGAAACAGAAAATAATCCGACGGGGCTAAATCGCGAATACGTTGCAAAAATCAATACAAAATTTAACTAATTGATTTTGGGCATCGCAATGACAGATGTGCATTGTCTTGAAACAAAACTTTCTGTCCATTGTTTTCACTGTTCCTTCACATCAGGCGTGACGCGATGACCCCATGCTTCATTTATGGTTATAAGTTTGACCTAAAAATGATAATCAATGAAAATTGTCCCACGTGCATCCCAAACATCCTCACGACGCTGTTTTTGTTCTATTGTGAATAATAGTCTTCGCTCATCTAGCGCACGGATTCCTCCTTTCCAAATTTTCAGTTCCTTCACATCAGGCGATATACAGTACTTTTTGAAATGAATGCCATGTCTGCTAACTCGCACAAATTCAGTCAACTGTCATCCAATACCATTTTGTGAATTTTTTTCACAATTTCTAGCGTAGTTGTCTCATTTAGTTGACCACTGTGATATTAATCTTGGTAGCTCGTACGTCCTCATTTAAACTCTGAACCTAATATTTTACTGTTGTGAATATAGAAACAAACTTGCTCAGAGTTAAACCAACTCTGCTTTAATATTGGTTGGACTAATGCCTTTCAAATGAAAGAATATATCACCTAACGATGACCAATTTTTCCGTATTTACAAATTCACTCAGAGCTTTTACTATTGATGCCGAACAAATACTAAACGACGTAGCTCGCGTTAAGCTTCATAAATTTGGTACTGTCTACTATATTTATTCTTTAAAAAACATCAATCGCCATCTATACCTCAAATCAGGTACTTCTGGAACTATACTTCTATATTTATCCCTTTATTGATACATTTCAGATAGTTGCATAAACAGTATGCAGGCTCTTTATAATCAATTCGTCCAATACATATATAATTAAACTTCCCATAAAATACACAAAATTACAGACCACTCTGCTGAAATTCATAGCAATATTCGAACCAGAATTTCATTAAATTAGCATAGTTTTACAAGGGTCTATCAACAGTCACTACTTCTTCTTGCATTGTTCAGAACATATTTAAAGCAGTAGATTATAACTCTCAATTTTATGTTATTTGTACAAAAATCTCTAAAGCACGGGATATAATAGGACATTGCTTTTTGAAGAATAGATCAATGCATTTGGTTTCAATAACAGTCTTGTAAATCTAGCAAGATCATATCTTCAGAGAGAGATAAATGTTAGCCGGAAAGGATTTACATTCTGCAGTTATGGGTCTATAGCTGGCGTTCCGCAATGGTCCAGCCCGGACCCAATATTTTTCATTCTCGTTACGAATGAGAACAAGACATGGGAGCATTCAGCTTATGTAGACAATGTAAAAAATTTTTCCAGTATCAAAACTATGTATGATGCAGTCATCCTCCGAAACAACGTCGAAAGTGTTAACGCTTGTTTTGTGAATAACAAATTGAACCTAAATATAAAAAAGTCACAGAAAATAAAATTAAGCTAGTGTTTCAAGACAAACTGTTGAAGTCTAAGGAAGCAAATAAAAACCTTGCTGTCATTTTTGACTAGACTTTGAGAATCGAGTGTCAGAAGTACGCAGAAAAGCTATTATAGGAGATTTGAAAATATTGACATAATGAAGGCCACTTATTTGGCGTTTGTTAATAGTAGATTGGTATACGCATCCATCATCTGGTATACTCATTATGTTTATCATCGTTTAAAACTGCAGCAAGTTTGATATCGCTTCTTGAAGTGCTTGACGTTTAGGAAAACTGATAGATAGACGAACTTTTGACCTCAATTTTCTGCTAGAAGCACACGGTTTTACCTGGTTCCAAGCGCGAAATATACAATCATGCGCGATTTACGATAAATATTAAGTATTTGATTTCAGTTACCAGAACGTGAGCATGTGCGGAAATAGTTTGCACACGTTTTCTAACATACATTAATTATATCTATGTGAGTATGTAATATGTTTTCAGTCATATCACGTTTTGTTTTGTTACTCTGTGTCTCTAAGTTTCCTATAAGACGTATTCCATTATTATTACTATTGTTATTATGTCGCTTTCTTCGTCTAATTTGTGAGCAATTCTTCATTACTTTCATAATCTCCGTCTAGAATGAACCTCTCATTGTAACATATCCATTGCCATTTTGTCGAATTATCTGTTCCAATATATCTTGTTCTTTAACTATTTTCTTAATACTTTAGTCAGCTTTTAATGCCGTGGTGAAATTCTTGGTAAAGAGCTTTCCAAAAAGTTTTACACTTATTGGAAGTACCCTGTACAAATCACATATTTAATATATTGTATTTTGTTTATACAACTTTGAAGGAAACTTTAATTTGACTCGGCGTATTATTAATTCAAGCTTTCGCAATTTCTTTCGACCTCGTACTTTCTGTTTAAATTCTGTTATTTTCTTTCTAAATTTCAGTTTGATGATACATCAAGCGAACAGCCTAAAAGACAGCTGCACACCATATAACCACGAGAATATCAGAAAGAAATATGTGTCTGTATATTTACTTACTACTCAAAGAAAAGGGAAAAAATGAAGGATATTATGCCAATTTGTTGCAACAATTGAGCGACAAAATCAAAGAGAAGAGATCTCATTCGACAAAGAAGGAAGTGCTTTGCTATCAGAATGAAGCACCTGTCCACAATATGAAATGAGTTTTCAATTAGTGCTTTATTCGTCCTATTTTCCAGAATTGGTTACCCAGCGATTATTATCTATTTCCAAAATTAAAAAATTATGAGGCAGAATGACATTTTCATCAAATTCCAAGCTATTTCAAGGACTTGGATTCATGGACCTACTATGAACAATATTAATTTGCGATATCGTTGGAATTAACGGGTTGAGCGAGCAAGAGACTATGTTGAAAAAAAGATATTCTTTTGTCTAAAAAGCTCGCGTTTTATTTATTGGGACACATAGTTATTGAACTATCCTCATATATAGTAAAGAAGGTATGTTATATTATCATGCCTTCTTTGAATGAAGTATTGCTTAAATTTGACTTACCCCTGTCTTTTATTAATAATAACAAATTAATGAAAGAGAAACATTACTCAATGAATTATGAAAAGAAAAACATCACGAGTGCGCTTCCATTAGATAATTTCAGTGAATATAATAACCGTAATTTAATTTCAAGCAATAAAAATTCTTGCCGTTAATGTATATTATTGTACAATTTCTCATTGCTCGTATGTGTTATTAATGTCGCTTACTGCAAATAATATAAAACGGCATTTTTAAATTACACGAAACCACTAATTGACCTAATTAACTTCCCATTTATTAACATGGGCAAAGTATTTAATTATAGGTTGCGGTTACGTTATTATATACATTGTATAAAACTCGTCAGATAACGGTATCGTTTGTTGGTTACCAGGATTTAAAATTGTATTCCAAAAAGGGAAGAATATTCAAAGAACTTGAATATACGACTTTACTATCTATAAATACTTGATTTGTAAGAATTTGATATGCAAACATTTTTTTAATTACTTTTTATTAGGAAAAACTATAAACTTTATTGCTATTGGAGATTACCTATGGAAATATATTTAAATATATTAACCTTTCAATAACATGCTCTTGAATAACAAATGTAAAGAACCATCTGAAAATAGATTTTTTTAATCGATACAATAAATATATTTCAGTTTGAATTTTTTATCTTCACAAAACACTTAAAAAACTAAATTTTTCAAATGACATACGAAATCTGTTTAAAATACCATATATATACATGATAGTTAATAATAGCACTAAGAGATTAGAATTAAATTTAATTTTTTTTATTTTTTATGTTCATTGTTAAGTATACGAGGTCTATAGTTTGCAAAACTCGGTAAATACAAAATTATGATTTTTTGAGCTATATGCGCATCTAAAAATTCAATACATACATCAATTGAGCACGAAAACTCAGTACTTTGGAGTACAAATACGTATTCGCTTTATGTATGTAAAGGGTGCGGAATTTGTCTGGATATGTGGGCACTTAAAAAGTGTGATGTATGATATTTATAAAAATGGCTTCGCACACGGTACAGCAACGCGTTCAAATTGTGGAATTATGTTATGAAAATCAGCGTTCTGTGAAAAGAGCTTTTAGAAAATTACGTGAATTTTATGGTTTACATAATCATCTATCTGAAAGCACTATTAGCCGAATTATTAAAAAATTTCAAGAGACCGGTTCCATGGAAGATCAAAAAAGTGAAAAATACAATCGTAGTGGTCGTTCAAAAGAAAATATTGGTTTGGTTCGTGAAAGTGTTGCTGAAGACGACGTTCGCAGCTTGGACTTAGTCGATCAACAACATGGAATATTTTACACAAGGATTTAGCTCTGAAGGCATATAAGGTTCAAATAACACAGGAACTGAAGCCATTAGATCATTTAAAACGTCGTTCATTTGTTAATTTCATCAATGAACAACCTGCTGATTTTTCTCAAAAAATAATGTTTTCCGATGAAGCACATTTTGAACTTGGTGTTAATAAACCAAATTGCCGTATCGGGGGTGAGGAAAATCCACGAATTATTCATGAGAAACCTATGCATCCTAAACAAGTTACTGTTTGGTGTGCACTATGGTCAGATTGTGTAATTGGACCTTACATATTTGAAAATGCTGCTGGTGAAGCTGTCAATAGTGATCGATATCATCGGATGATAACCGAATTTTGGTGGCTTGAATTAATGAATATTGATCTAGAGGACATGTGGTTTCAACAGGATGGGGCTACAATTCACTTTCCACACGAATCAATTGATTTATTAAGAGAAAAATTTCCTGAATGTGTAATCTCAAGAAACGGTAATGTTAATTGGTCACCGTTAGACTATTTTCTTTGGGGTTATGTGAAAGGTCAGGTTTATAAAAACAATCCACAATCAATTCCTGCTTTTAAGGATGAAAATATTCGTGTCATTGATGAGATGATTGAAAATTTTAACAAAAGAATGGAGTCTGTGGAGCTGCAAGAGGAGGTCATTTGGCAGATATTATTTTTCGCATGTAAATGTCATAACTGATACTTCAATTACCAATAAAAATTTTTGAAAGTGAAAGCAAATTATGCGTTTTATTTATTCTTTAAAATAGCCGCGAAATTTGAAACACCCTTTAGTTTCAAAACTCGGCAAATTTTTGTAGCCAATCGTATACTCACATATTAAACAAGCGACATTTACAAATAGTGCAAAGATATTATCGCAATTTGTATTTTTATTTTTGGTTTATTAAATGTAGTTCGTAGAGTTTTAGTATTGTTTTACTATAGTTTGTAACGTCGCGTCCTGTGCTTAGTAGAACAATAAATGAACTCCTGTATCCTCACCTTAAACGATTCCTTTGCTTTATCTCCAGGGTGCCAAAACAAGCTCAAGAAATTGTCTCAGAGAATGGGGGGAGGTTCTCTGTTAAAAAAAAATATGACGCCACAGTATTATTACTCTGAAAGTCTTAACCAATACTGAAGCAAAATGTGGTTTAATAAAATTCATTCGGATTTAGTTAACAAATAAAAGAAGAGAGTCTCTTTTACAGCTCAGAAAAGAAAAGTTAATCACTATTACAGGTTTATTGGGTTTGTTCTAATATCTTGCAATACACGGTATAAAAAAAGGTATATACTAGAGAGGTATTTAAAAAAACGTCTAAGTTACAGTTTAGAACTCTAATTACTTATCCCCACCTATACGTTTAGTTGGTTTACACTAGTTGTACTAAAATGTTCTTTGATATATGTGCCACTTAATGAGTACTTCCCAACAGCAACAAGAAGCAAAACAATAACAATAAATCAGATAAGAAAATAATGTTCAGTTCACTACTGATTTAGTAATTATAATACATTAAATAATTGACTTCATGGCGTATAGTTGACTGGTCATAAAGAGCAAAAGATTATGTGAAAGGGAAAAAACTATTGTAATTAGCTAACGGTTTACTAACTAATATTCAGATAGAAAAATGATCAACAATGGGTAACTATCTATCGAGCCTTTAATTAAGTTAGAGCTATCTAATATATAAAGGTAATATATGAATGATGAATCATGAACAATATGCAAAAAAGGCCTTAATTAATTAAATTTCAGCTATTGAATTTATGAAGGTAAAATTTAAATAATGAGCTACTAGCAATTAAATTAAAGTTATCGACTGAATTACAATTATCAAATTTTATAAGTAACATTTAAATAAGGAACAGTTCATTAATAAGTCTTTAATTAAATTGGGGCTACCAAATATATGAAGTAACCTTTCTTCAAACAAGGTACAGTCTTCTGACAAGCCCTTAAATAGAATTGCGGCCAATTTTAATATCGAGCGCTGTCTAACTAGTTAAAGTAAATAATTCTAGGTAATGTTTGAATATATGATTGCATAATTACCAGCACGCCATCGAATCTATACAATAGCATAAATGTAACAACTCAGGTTCTAACCGCTCTTAAATGATCCTGTAATTTGATTGAATGGTTGCATATTAACTAAATACTTATACAGTCTTACGAATCAAATATAAACTATTTAAATGATAATAATTACGAACGTTCAGGATTCCTGACTTAATTACAATACCCTGATATTTTAAATCGAAAAACAGATGCGAGATGGCTTCCTTTAAATCCCTAAAACAGCAAATTAAGCTCCATCTTCTTTAACAGATCGAAACAGATTCTTCGTCAAAACACTAAACAGTGCGTTAAGCAGTTAACGAGCAACCAAAGGCAATCAAGGAAAGAAAGAACCCTAAAGTTAACGTATAAAAAATAATGAGGTAAATTAGGTCACTATGTAATACAAAGGTTACAAATTATATACCTCACGGTTAGCTTTGAGTGTTAATTAATGAGAATGAATCGGCCTTCCAGTAAGACGCCAATGCTTAATTCAACAAGGAATTTCTACCACGCGTTTGCGGTTTATCAACTTATATTTCACACAATCGTTGCCAAATGCATAATCGATATCCAAACTTGAACTTTTAATGGCGTGAACTTCTTAACTCTCGACATTAGTAATCGATAGAGAGAACGATACAACGATGCCACCATATTTTATGCAGCTCAAATTGTGACGTATCTAGACAAAAAACACATGCGAAAAGGCAAAATAGCGACCCATTATTACGGAAATTAATTTCAAAGTACTGGGAATAACTTCAAATAGATATTAAGACAATATTAATACAAATATGACAACTAAAATAAAAGTAAAACATTGAAGAGGTCTACAACACTTTAATAGTATTGATTATAAACTTAAGCTGACAAATGCGAGATGGCGGCAAGAGTAACAAAATATATATAATAAGTCAAGAATTGGTCGAATACTTATTCCTAAAATATTGCAATTCGACAATGTACAGCGGTAACAAGTTGTGTGTTAATACTGCTAATAAGGAAAAAACTACACCGAAACAAATTATGCGGAGTAGCTCTGAAAAATGAAAAAAGAAACTGCGCAAACTTAATTTTTGTACAATAAAGAACCAAATCATGAGACTTACAAATGACATAACAACGTGTCGTATATAACAAATGTGACATCTCGATTTCTAACTTTTAAACCAAAATAGTAATACGTTTTATCCATAAAAATTTTAATATTTTCTTTATGTTGATACACAATGATTTTCTCACACATAGCAAAAACCGTTGTGATCATTTACACACCTATGTGACACTGTTGATTCTATTATCATAAATTTCAAAGCCGGCTGCCAGTTCAATGGCAGATTACTTGTTTATCGCGTTGAAGTTCTCGTGATCGACTCCGTCAGCCTGCTAGTCGGAAAGGTTTTTCGCGAATTTCTTTGCCGTCTAAATGACTACTGACAGTCAAAGATCTTGAAACACTCCACGAGTGCGAGCGTAAGAATAACTCGTAATCAGCCAATACCCTCTGAAATTGGCGTTAAGTTGTCGGGGAATGTAAAAGCATGAATTATTATTATTGCTTTTATTATTTGATTCACGTAATTTAATTTGAACGTCCCATAGATAGTTTCTTACATATCCATATAGTACAAAACTATTAATTATTTAATTTACTTGTTTGTATCAATCAGGGCTTTAGTCGCTGAATGGACGAAGCAAATATTTGAAGTATAATATTTTGCATTTAAGTTCTTAAAACAAAATATAGTTTTAAATACACACAGAGGAATTTCTCTCGCATTACGGCTACTATTTTAATGTACAACTTAAAATTTCATATACCACCATAAGATTGTGCTATAAATGGAAGTGGAGAATACTCAAAAAATGAGGGTTTTGTCTTTTTAATCTCCTAGAATTTTAAATGAATAAATCTTGAAGCCGTTTTTATTAAAACAGCATTTTACGTTTGTTTTTGAAAATATGATTTTTCTATCTTTAAGAGGAATTTCAATCTTTTTTTTTCATTTTGTCGATCGAATATTTCTATATTACCAGAACATGCCTGCAGTTTTATTTACAAAGTTTTATTCCACTGAAATGAATCACTAATTTATAATTGTAGCCACATTTTTGTTTCATTTCACTAAACTTAATACTCAGTAAAAATTAAAAGTCTCCATGAATAGTTTTCCTAAAAAAGAAGAAATAATGCATGAAAGACTACTGATATTTTTGGTTGACATGCAAATGTAACTGACTCGATCATCGCGTACCCATATTCACCTGATTCCCCTATATGCCAATGCCTAATAAATCTGATCGTCCCACAATTGTTTTACAGCTACTTTTAGTATTAAGTAAAACGAACTAAATTTTCCAGTATATTATGTTTTATTAAAGTAGGTGTAGCATTAACGCAAACTTAAAAAAATATTATAAAAGATATAGGCAGAACTGTTCAACAGCTGAAACTTATTACACTATTATTACAAAGATGTAAAATGTATATAACTCATAACTAAGGGCAGTATACACGGTGTTACATATTTTTATCGAAGTTGATTGACGGGGATATAGATGCTCTAGTGCTACAAACTGAACTAGATAATACCTAGCCATGATAGAAGCAAATAAATGTGCGTTGCTTAGTAGCGTTAAATAGTGACAAACTCGTCTTGAATACGTTCATTATTTCTGCTTTATAGTATTTCGCAACAAGTGAGTTTTGTTAAATTAGAACATTGTAGTATGATCAAATTTTTGACAAACGAATATAATTTTCCTAAACAAGGAAGAATGATTACAGGGTATGAGGATGAGACTCTATCATACATATTTTAAAACGAAATTTTTTCTGAAACAGCTAGGGTAATGAATCCATTGAAAACGACCCACGGATCTTTTGGAATCAAACTGGGAATTTTCCTTGTGGAAAACATACCACAGCGAACTAGAATAGCAGCAGTTATAAACGGTAATAGGTTAACAAAATTACGTATTGCTATTGACGAAAACGTCCAGATTTGCACTGCAAAGAAGTCCTCCTTCTTCATAGCAATGCGTAAGTTCTCAAGGCAACTAAAAACCAATCTATATGAGTGTAATTACTTTGAGATGGGTTACGCACCATGTAGGCTGGTTTTGGCCCTACTCAACTTCTTTTATTTGGAATTTGAAAAAGCATATCAGAACACCATTTTGGAAACGATAACCAATCGGAAGGGGAGATTGATTTTTATTTCGAAGGTCAATACAAATCTTTTAATAATGGAATAAAATCTTTACAGGACAGGTGGCATAAGTGCATTAAGATTAATGGAAATTACGTTGAAAAGTAATATTAGCAAAAAAAAAGCTGTAGGTATCTTGTTAGGTAGAAAACTTTTCTGGTTTCTCTCATATAATGGCAAATTTGGTTTCCTTAAAAGTTCACATGGTCTTCCTACACTTTTCTAATTCCAAAGATCTACGCCAACCTCTTAAAGAAAGCTTCTTTGTTACACATGATGATATGGTCGCCAATTCATTGTACATATGTTGCACGATCTAGTTTAATTTATAATTTCATTTCTTGCTTTTCTTATTATTATATTAAATTTATTTACTTTTTTTGTACTGAAAACATCTCTTTAATTTTTTTCTATTTCGAATTATTATTATAAATTCTTCTCACATCAAGTGATTTGGTTTCGGTCTTTGAACCAATATATGCAATGATCGGAGTTCGTAAAAAGTTATGTTCATATTATTATTGACGATAGGTAAAGAACTTACACATGCATCCAACACTACTGCTTTATACATTACACTTTACAGTTTTTTTTTTGCAACTCCAATTCCAAAAAACTGTCTTTCAACGCTTATGAATAAGAACTGCTGCAGAAATATAATACAGATCGTTATCATTTTGCTCATCTTCCACCGCTCCTCAATTTCCATAGCAACTTCTTCATACCTGGCAATTTTTGTTGTGTAGGTAACATGATGATTATTCATAGATTGACTCGCAAGGTGGTACATGTGATTTTATAGAGTATTATTAAGTCAGACTGTTTTCTGTTCTATGTGCCCATCGGTGATAACTACTCAATCTCAACATGCTGTCGCACTTAAATTTCATAGTATTTTACTTGATGCAAGCTTATAATATGGGGCATGTTCTCGTTTCAGCCTATATCTTCATGCCACGCCTTAACGTGAAATTTTTAATCGTATTGTGAATAGGCTCGTGGTTGGTTTGAGAGATTACTGAGTATAGCTATATGATATGTTAAATTGTTTCTGAGTTCTTTCTACACATTCTACAGGTGTCGTCTCTCATGTTTTTCTTTATAATAAACTTTCGATGGTTCTCAATTTTAATTACTTGGTCTCGAAAGCAACAGTTTGAAGTAAAAATTTACATTCGTTTAGCCAGGTGTTCGACGCAGTGGAATGGACGTGAGATAAGTTGAAATTATGAACGTGTCGTCGTTTTTGAAACCAGACAATCTTTTTATAATGTATTTTATAAGAAGATCTGGTCAACTTGCCATATTAAGTGCTATGTAAGTCTTATCTGCAAATTTCAGTGCCTTGTGCAATATTGATGTTCTCTCTCTGTCTTGAAAGTATTTCTCCACAACATTCTTTTGCTCGTCAGTTGGTTACTAATTTTAATAATGTTTAACCTGTTTCTGATGTCCTAGTTACTGCATCTTTTCTGCTATATTTATAGAATTTCTCTGTTTTGTTTTTGTTGATGGTTATAGGTGTGAGGTATATTTTCTTTAATATTTCTCTGAGTTAGTGTAATGTGTGGTCTAGTATGTTTTATTGTGATATCTATGAGATGTCATGCCACATTATGTATTTTGTATGTGCTAAGTTTATTAATATTATTTCTATTATTATCTCTGTATTTCAGTGTAGGTGAGAAAAGTCGTATACCGTGCTTTCATATTAAAATGCTACAAACACCGTATCATATTATATTCGGGTCTAGATACCGAATGCCGATCAGAATGTAATGTGGTGGGACGCGAGTCAGTCGAATCACAACAACGACTGACTACAGATTACAGATTAAGTAGTTGTTCGTGGTACTTGGCGGAAGGTCTATCACTGACTGTCCAAATTGTTTACGTCCAAAAATTAATAAATTATAATTACTTTTAACTGTACAAATAGGTATTTTTACAATAAGTTTCGCATTGAACTAAATGACATTTTATAATAAAACGTTTAAAAATTAAAAAAAACTCTTAGAGAAGCTAAAAAATAAAATAACTTCTCGGAACTTAAAAAATACTCTTTAAACAGAAAATAAATATAACTTGCCAAAACTTATAAAATACTTTTTAAAAACAGAAAATAAATTCAATTAATTAAATTCTCAAATGTCCCTCCTGCGTGCGCTAAACAGTACCCCAATCTATTATAAAATCCATTTCGAACATTGGTCAGTACAAGAGGATTAATAATTTGGAATTGGAGTTCGATATTAACCCGTAATTCTTCCAAATTATTAGCCCTTTCGTCTTGATGCCCATATAACTTTGATTATATGTAACCCCATAAAAAAAGTCATTAGGAGCTAAGTCTGGTGACCTTGGTGGCCAGCGAATTGTACCACTATTAGATATAACTCTTTGGGGGAATATATTATTTAAATATTCATTCACAATTCTAGTTCCATGGGCCGGGAAACCATCATACTGGAACCATACGTTCTCTAAATTGAGATTAATAGTTCTCAAAGCAGGGACAATGTCGTTTCGAAGAAGATTCAAATATATTTCCCCATTTAAATTTCCTTCGATAAAGAATGGACCAATAATGTTATTTCCATAAATACCAGCCCAAATATTCAATTTTTCAGGATACCGTGTCCCCGTATTCAATTGTCGATACTCGTTTTCAATAGACCAATATCGAAGATTCGACGGATTGTGTTTACCGTGCAATGGAAACGTGGATTCATCGGTAAACACGATAGTCTCAATGAAGTGCTCATTCGCATTTACACGTTCTACTACAGTTTCACAAAATTCCATTCTGCGGTGTTGATAAGCATGAAAAATTTCCTGACGAGTTTGGTACTTATAGGATGTGTATTTATTTTTCTTTAATATCTTATGAACTTTACCCACGCTAATTCCTATCTTTTCTGATATTTTGGATATAGTAATATTGGAATTTTCTTCGACCTTTGCGCACACCATGACTTCCTGCATTTCTTTATCGTTATTTATTCTCCGTATTTTATGACATTTACATCCCAAAATGCAACCTTCTGATTTAAACTTTTTAACTACTAATGATATTGTTGTTAATGCAGGAAAGGGACGATCTACATACTTTTCAGAGAAAAAGCGCTGGATACGCCGTAAAGAATTACCTTTCAAAGCCCATGTTATCATTTGAATTTTTTCTTCCAACGTATACATTATCAAAGTAATATAATTAAAAAAATATTTAAATTTAAAGGTCTTACCGTAACACACTCTCCCAAATGCAAACCACGAATGACCGTTAATACGATATCGATACGCCTACAGTCAAATTAGTGGTGGGGCTGCAGTTAGTACGATCAGTAGTCAGTTATAGTCGTGATTCAAATGACTCGCGCCCCAGCACTTTACATTCTGATCGGTATTGGGCAGCTAGACCCGAATATAATGTGGTACAGTTTTCGTAGCGAGATAAAATGAATGCACGGTATATATATATATATATATATATATATATATGTGTGTGTGTGTGTATCTGGACAGATATCCTAAAAACTATTTCTTTTGATAACCACAGGTTACTTTAGTTTTGAGATAAATATTAAAAGTAAAGATGCTTGGCTGTCTTTTTCTATTTATTGTAATTACTACATAAAAAATCCAAATCAAATTTCCACTATGTAATTAATACATAGTGAAAATTTTATTTGTATTAACTACGATTATTTAGTTTGTTAGTACAGATGATAATAATTTTACAAGCTATCGATTATTTATGCGCTCAGTATAAATGAAAAAATTACCTTTCTTAGGCTGTTTTAACACTATTCTTATAAGACTGGTATATAATTATTACATGATTATTATAAATAACAAATTATTTTTCCTGAAATCTATTATTCTGAAATACTTAATAACATGAAACGAAAACTTTCAATAATAACATTATCAATCAAAAATTTAATTAAACACATTAGAAATATAAAAATATTCAGTCCATTATTTGTTCTCCACTTGTTCACATCGGGCGATGTCTATCTGAATGAAGCGCCCATCAACGAGAAAGAAAGAAAAAGAACAAAACGTGAGATGAAAGTGAGAAAGAGGAAGAGGGAGAAAAGAAGAAAAAGAAGAGATTATATGACGGACCAAAACATACTCTTAAGCAATTGTAATTCGACTACCACGTTACCTATCTCCGTTTCCTTTTACAACATTTAACCTGTCATAAGAGGTAGGGCACGTTTAGCTTTGAGTGTGCACCAACTCCTTACTGTCAGGTACATTCCATAGCTCGCTAGACTCGAGTTCTTTTGTTACTGTCTTCACCTCTGGGCTGTGCGGTGATGCCAAGTCGTTCCCTTGTGTATTTCTTTCTGTGTATAAGTCTGTGTGTGTGTGAGAGAGAGTGTACGTGTATGTATATGTGTGTGTATAGACGAAGAAATATATGCGCGCACACTGGTCACATACCCAAGACGCTGCCGTTGTGCCGCAGGTAGAATTTTCAAAGCGAAATATTATATTTACATGACAATTATGAGTACGGTGAAATAAATAAATGAAACGCACCGTTTTTCCCTGCCTCCTCTCTCGTTCCATCTCACTACTACTTTTTTCTTTTTCTTTAATATTGAATGACTTCGTTTTGATAAGAAGAGAAGAATGTGGTATTACAACGTTATAACCACCCTTCAATAAAGTCAGTGTTTTTGCGTTTAACAGACCTGCTATAAGAATTAATTACTACTCCAACTTATGTATGCATGTATGTGTGATTACCATCAAACGAACACATTAAACTACCGCGTCCTAACTGCTATCTCCCGTTAAATTGAAACCATTTACATTTAATGATTGTTAGTACAACTATCACTTCTTATATTTCTATAGCTAATGGTAATTGTGATTTTAATGTTGTCTTTAGTTATTGTGTATCCAGGCTCATTTGACATAATGCTGAGCTTAAAGATAACTATACGCGGACCTGTCTATTCTTATGGATAATATAAAAATTAAAATAGATTATAAGCGTTTTTATTTGATAAACAAAAAACGAAATATCATGTGTCACTATTATTACTTCATTCACATAATAGACAAAATTTTGGCAACAGAAAAGCATCTCAGCGAATTTAAATGTTTTATTTATATGTACTCGTATATACGAGGAATATTCCTTTAGTGTTGAGTAGATGTGATACGTATGTATATTTTTCCTATTTGTCCTGTAACTGTGTACCGTTGGACTATAAAGGTTATTATTATTATTATTCATATTATTGGAATTTAAGGTCAGCTTAAAAGGCACATCGTATCGATTTGTGTAAACTTGGTTTACCTTTCTAGGAGATCATTTTACTTGGATCATAATATTGGAATAGGCTATGAAAATTAGGAGAAAACGTCACTGATACTCTATCAAAAGTTATACTGTATTATGATAATGTTCATACACATACCTCCGCTCAAAAAGTAGACTGTTTAAACGAGCAAAATACGAAACTCTATTTTCATTTCAAAGGTACAAAGGTACAACGGTGTAAAAATCCTATAACACATAATCTCATAATTCGAAATGCGATCTATTACTTGTTTTTTAAACCACTGAACATATCGGAAATGTAGTATTATGAGCATCGAAGGTGATGTGCAACCAGGATCGTTAAAACTACTGCAATAACTAGAAATTTTATGCTATTGTTTTAAATAACTGAAGAAGTGACATTAAAGAGATAGCTTTTTACAGGTAGAATTGGCTGGTCAAGGTATCAGTAAAATTGTTGCCACGTTGTTATTATTATTATTATTATTATAAACGTGAAACAATATGAACACCAAGTGGTAATTTAATGCTGTTTAACAAGAACGAAGCTGAAAGGAACCAAAATATTTCCATAGGTAGTTACGGGTCACGATTGCTAGAGATCTAAAAGACATAATTTTCATAGACAATGTTGTAAAGGCCCAAACTGTTAGTACACCAAAGTATTGAAGGTGGCGATTTTTGAAAAACGATCCGTAATACTTAATAAATAGTTCTCGTTCGTTACAAAGTACATTTTCATATCAATTAGTTTATGGATCAATTCATATTTCAGGTTTTAACGCACACTTTCTATTCACCAGATGTAGCTCTACTTACTTCCACTTATTCCTCAATCTAGAGATTTTCCTAGCGTAGCAAAGATATCACTGGATTAAAAAACTTATTCCAGCAACGAAACAGAATTTTGAGGATCTTGAAAAATTGCATAATTTTGTTATATTGGAAAAATGTAATAGTGATTTCAGAATAAGATATTCTTTTACCTTTAATATTAAATTTAAAGTAGTCCTTGTTAAATGCCATTAAATTACCACTTGGTGTTCACATTGTTTAACGTTTGTGATAATAATTCAAGATTCGTGGCAACAATTTTACCGACAGCTTAACTAGCCAATTCTGCTTATAAAATAAGATGTACGCATTTAGTCACTATACTATCTATCTCTTTAATGTCACTTTTTCAAGCATTCAAATCAATGTCATAAAATTTGCAGTCATTGCATTAGTTTTTACGATCCCGGTTGTACATCACTTTCGTTGCTCATATTACATTTCCGATGTGTTCATGTGAATTAAATAAATTTTCATTGTCTATTACAATATTATAAAACAAGTAAAATGATCTGCTAGTAAGCAAACTTTACACCAATCGATACGATATGCCTTTTAAGCTGACCTTAAATTCTAATAATACGTTTATCAATAATAATAACCTTTATTGTCCAACGGTCTACAGTTACAGGATAAATAGAACAAATATATACACATATCAATGAAGAATACGCAAAATAAAACATATAGAAACTAAAATAATCAAAAAAAAGAAAAAATGCTAAAGAATAACTCGTTGCAGCTGATTAATAGAGGCAAAAAGTGTCATTATAAAGTAGATGAGTGTTTCGCCACAATGAAGTAAAAGGAACACTTTGGAGGAGAAAGTTAATTCTGGAAAATGATAAGGTAAAAGTGGAATAAGAGAGAGGGGATAAACGGAGTAGAAAAAAATTAATAGAGACAAGTAACTGTGCGGAGTCGATAAAGCCGTGTATTCACAGCTTTATTGACTCCCCGCTGTACTTTCCTTTATTAATTTTTGTGGATCCCATTTATCTCCCACAAAAATTGTGCCTCATGAATCTGCCAACGATTTTATAGAGACTGCGTCTTTTTGACAAAAAACTATAATCGATATTGCGTTCTGAATCATTAATATTATAGAATAACTGAGAATACATGGCTTTAATTTAATTAATTTACTAGACAAAGTGATAATTGTTTTTGGACAATCAATACGAACCTGATCGTTTGAAGATTCACGACCAAAACTAATTTCATTATACCAGCGTTTTACGATTTTTAATTACCACTATTAGACACCTTTTCCAATTTATTAAAATATTCTTACTAGCTTAACCCACGTTTGAAGTCACGGTTTTCCATAGAGGTGTCTTGAAAGGCATTCTATTGTACGATGTTTGACGGATTATTCTTGAACATCACAATTGTTATGAGCTTGATTTCAAATGGTTTTTGACCTACATTACATATAATTCTTCAAATCTAAGAAGGTCGGTTGATAATTGATTCCTTCAGATGGACATTGTATTCCTCAAAAATACCATCCATTCCTAAGGAATATTGGGTCAACGTAAACCAATATTAACATTTAACTATTATTCATACATTGTCTGTATTTTATAGGAAAAATACTAAGAAATACATACTCTTGAACATTCTTCAACTAGACGTTTGACTAAAATTAATTTTTAAAAATGTTTCCTGAAGACTTCTGCTTCGTAATTATAGGACCTGTTTGAAGAGCTTTTCTTGATTTGCGTTAGTTGTTGCGATAACTGGACGACCAGGGCAGGCGTTACGTCGTGTTAGAACACTTCTTATGCTTCTAGATTTTTAATAATTCCTAGCAAGCTAATTGGTACTGGTTCATGAAATTTTTCTCTAAACTTATTGTCAATCACTAAAAAAATATGTCCATACGATCGCTCATATCCGTATAGACAAAAATAATGCCCAACTACAAAAACTTTTTCTTACATTGTTAGCATCATTTCGTTTTTTTTGACATTACATTCAAATAAATATATTGATGAGTTTCTATGGCAACCATTGACACATACATATGTCGCTTGATATATTTTATAAGCTTCTAGATTTAGGTGTCATTTGTTTTATCACAACCATGTCCATTCCTCATCGATACAACTTAATCCAGCAATACCAATATTGTTTTTCATCTATTGCCTCAACATTTTGTGTATAATTGTGATGAGGTGAAACATATAATTAAGCCACTGACTATATTCCATTATGTGGTATACATTAGTCTTACGTTTGTATTTATTTCTTTAAATTAATGAAATTTATTTTTAGTAAATACAAATTTAATTTCAAATATAAAAACTTGACTTCGTCAGTATATGAATTGCAATATTAGAGATTCTACAAGTGACAACTTATTCGTAAAACTTTAATATCACCATCAATTTACTTGGAAGAATGACAAAACGATGGTGGTCTAACACCTCAATTTCATTTCACCTTGCAACGTTCCACTTGTAATTTATACCCCATTCAATATGTGAAACGTCTTATTCGATTTCATTAAGAGAGGTGCTCCCCACGAAGACGGTTTGCTATTATTTAGTCGTGAGTGCTGCGATGACACCGATGGTAAGCTTGCCAAGTTCAATTTCATCTTCGCACAATGCAAGTCCAATTCGCAGCATTGGCCGCCAAGTGCCACAAAGTCAAAATGTGTACACTTACGGTTCCAATCATCCGGTGCGTATGCGTGAACGTGGATCTTTTGTGATTGTTGTTGGGTGCCCATTGTGGGCAACAGGTACTGCCGAATAATAGCCATACAGTCGGTAGTACTACCAAGTCATCGGCAATCTATATTCTTCCATTGTTACATCAACGAGAATATTGTAATTAAAATAAGAATGCGTCGATTGTAAAATGTGATTTAGTCTTCCGCCCTTCTTACGTTTTATAAAATATATTTTACTTCAATACTTTAAGTTTAATTGATGTAACAAGAATATAAAATTCTATAGGATTTCTAAACATCATAAAACATTGACCCCTTAATAATAATAATAAAGATAGTAATAAAATCCTTATCTCTACACAGATTGATACCTAATCACAGGACAACATCAAAAGTAATTACAAAACATAAAATCAATTCAAAGTATCAAATCTGATTGGCTTAAAGAATGAAACCAAGGGAAAATGCACAAAACGTTATATTTCTGTCCAATAGACACTATTCATATAGGACAAACTAATTTTACATATTACATAAAATGATAATAATAATAAATTTTACTTCAAAATGTACTTACACAATTCAAAATCAAATGCCACCAAAAAAAAAATACAAAACAATTTAATAAAGATAAATGATTATTTGAACAAAAAAGTCATAAATTCTAATTTAAACAAGAGAGAAAATCAAACTATTCTTCAATAAACTGAACTAGAGATATCTTTAACATCAGTAGGTTGTTTATTAAACAACTTCAGTCTTATATAAAGAAAGCTACTTTCTGTTAATGTTAACCTATGATAAAATAAGCATAATTAAAATTATATCTCGTAAGGTAGACATTGGCAAATGTATTTAAATCATGCAGATGTCTGCAGTTAAATAGAAATATTAAAATTGCAAATATACAAGGCGATTGATTGAAACTTTTCGCTAGACCTACTGGGGGTACTGCTTTCTTTTCTGAAAATTTACGGTAAACATAATGTCACTACCAACTAGTTTATTTTAAATGGAAGATATACTTTTTATTGCATACTTGAAGTCTACAAGATATATAATTTTTACAGCATACTTGAAGTCTACAGGATATTTTAGGAAGATCTTCTCTATACCTAAATACAACCATTTTAGAAACATTTCAATATTTTTGGAAATATTTGATTTTAAATAATCCTTATTATTATTTGCTGAATCTACTTTAGCACCGAAAATGATTATATTTGCAGCATAAGTGTAAGACGCCTCAAGGTCTGTTATGATGCTTTTCTTTTCGACAAATCTTATATAACATATCCATAAAGTGGTTTCGATTAAGTCAAACAAACCAGCAAAACCTTTTTCCAAATACAATACCCCATATTTTTTTTCGTATTCGAACACAGAATTTATTTCTACTTAAACAACGCAATATTATTCATATTCCTTTCGTGTGATGAAGAATTATTTATTGATTTTGGTAGGATGAGACACAAATTGCAATGATTGTTGATGGGTAGCTATGTACATAACAGGCCATGTCCAAGTTATTTAATGAGATATATAAAATCCTACCATTTAATATAGAATGTTACAAAATTATTGATAAAATTTGCCGTGTGGTAAATGAGAAATATTTCCATGTCACTACTGAATAAACAAAAAATTTAAATCTTCGTTAAAAATCAACTTATTATAAAGAGTAACACCACGATCTTCTTTTTAATAATAGTGTTACTGAATAATAAATTACAAATTTATATAATACACAAAAACAATTTACACTAAAAATTTAATAATTTAATTGATGTTTTAAAATCTTATTGAGTCGCTTTAATAAAAACCAAATTTGTATTATCTGTTTTCCTGCATTTATTGCCAGGTCATTTCTTCGTACAATCAAAAATACATAAACATGTTATTAAGCCATGTTTGTGTTTACATCGGATCCACAAAAATTTCCAATATGGTAATATCAATTTTTATTTACTTCTATTTGGTTTATATAATAAATAATATGAATATATTCACATTCAAAACTGTGTATATTTATATTTTAATACTGCTCATATTGCTGATATGTATAACTTAACGTTTTTAATAATTTTTAATACTTTTTATTCACGAAGATTCTACATGTTACTAGAAACAATGATAAATATCAACTCTACTCAATATTTCATATTAATAATAATTTAGAATAAACAAAAGCGTAAAAACTTTTATTTATATCTTATTCATATTACTTTTAACATGATTTTTATTGACTTATGAATTTAATTCTTATAATTAATAAATTGCCCTTTTATTTAATGTCTGCTTTGATATAACTTTTCAAATTGACCAATTGTCTTTTACAAACACTTTATTCGTATAAAAACATTATTTTAGCATTAGTTAGAACTTTCTGTACCGCAATCAATGTTATTTAGATAAGTGCTACATTATAACACAACTTGTCAGTCAATACATTCACTTTTACAACTTATTTTGCTTTTTATAATATAAATATGTATCGTGCTTTTCAATAAGGATATTGTACATTGTATTTAAATAAAACACAATAATTGAGATATTGGGCTAAAATTATTCCATGTGCAGTACACATGTTACATTTAACTATGAAATTCAATCTCTCTCATACGACCACTGCAAACACGTTTGCAGCAATCGATGCTTTGGAGCAAATTTTCCACCACTTTCTAACACATATCGGCTAAAACGTTGGCAATTTCACGCTGGATATTATCCCTGAACTCTTCTAACGTCGTTGGCTTGTTGGCATAAACCAACGACTTGACGTAACCCCATAGAAAGAAATCCAACGGCGTTAAATCGCTTGAGCGAGGTGGTCACTTAACCGGACCATTTCTCGAGAATACACGAATTACCGAAATTTCCCATCAATAGACCAATTGTTTGAGTAGCTGTGTGAGATATGTCACCATCTTGTTAGAGCCACACATCACTTATGTCAAGTCCATCCAATGTTGGCCAAAAATTGACTTTTAACATGGCGCGATAGCGAACTCTACTAACCATAACAAGGCGATCATTTTCATTGACGGAAAAATATGGTCCATTCACAGCTCCGGCATGAAATCCACACCACACGGTCACTTCTTGTAATTGTAAGGGAGTCTTTTGAGGCATATGTGGGTTTGTTGCTGTCCGATAACGTATATTTTGCTTATCGATAAAGCCATTAAGTCAAAAATGTAGCTTCACAGCTGAAGATGATTTTTCGATAAAATTCAGAATTTTTTTCAAACTTTAGCAGAAACTAATCGGAGAAGTTTGGTCGCTTCAAATGATCAAGAGATTTCAGTTCTCTTGTAAGTCAAGATCTTTACGCAAAATTCGCCACAATGCGACTCCTAATTTCTGTAAACGGCGCGGAATCGACTGATTTGGCTCATTTTGAACAGAAGCATTTACGGCTGCGGTATTTTCGGTACTTTGGTCGGTGTGTTGTCTCACTGGCACAAGAACCATTCAATACCGAATATTTTGATTCGCATTTATTCACTATAGCATGCACAGCTGGTCTGGTGGCACGATTATTACGCCCAAAAATTGGAGTAAGCGCTCTTAAAGTTGCGACATCTGACTATGAATTTCGGTAGTAATTTTTAATAATTTCCAAACGTTACTCATTCGTGAATTTCACCATGATGAAAATTTTAACCTTAACTGACTTTTTGACGCTGACAGATCATGAAAAACGTTTAAGGGTGCGTTCGCATTAAGAGACAATGTTGTTATGTCCCTATTGGAAAACCTGTTATATTTAAGCTATGTACGTGTATAATTTTATATTTTAATTATACCGATAACTCCTTGAAAATATACTCTTAATCCCATACAATTCATGAACATTTATCAGATCTTTTAATGAAATTACCGTAAATACTTATTTTTCCTGCATAACTTTGCTTTAGTCTAAAATATTGGGTCTGGGAAAAAGTTCGTGGCGTTTTTCCCGATAGATGGCATTGGTTGCCGATAACTAAAGAACAACAAGTGACAGCGACACCACCGACGGCTCGTTTTTTAGATGACCTTCCGAACGTTAGTTTGAGCGTAGAAACATTGTAATCGGTGCAGTGGTTGGAAAGTTATTCGCACTTGAAAATGGAGAAGAATAATGAGTTATTTCGCTATATTCTGCAATATTGTTATGATAAGGGGAAGAACGCTGCGCAGGCTTGTGATAAAATTTGTGCTGTGTACGGTGAAGGTACTTTATCGAAATCTGTTGCGCGGAAATGGTTCTGCTCGCTTTCGTTCTGGAAATTTCAATGTGAAAGATGAGTCACGCTCCGGTCGTCCAATCACTGAAAAATCTGATGAAATTCTTGAAAAAGTCCAACAAGATAAGCATATCAGCAGTGTCGATATTGGCATGGAGCTAGGCATTGACCACAAAACTGTTTTGAACCATTTACACAAAGCTGGTTACAAGAAAAAGCTTGACGTATGGGTTCCTCATGAGTTGAGCGTGAAAAACATGATGGAACGAATTAACATCTGCGATGCGCTGCTGAAACGGAATGAAATCGAGCCGTTTCTGAAACGTTTAATAACTGGAGATGAAAAATGGATTACGTGCGATAATCGGAAGCGTAAAAGATCGTGGATAAAGGATGGTGAGCCGTCACAAGCGTTCGCTAAGCCAACATTGACGCCAAAAAAAGTGATGCTGTGTGTATGGTGGGACTGGAGGGGAGTCGTCCACTACGAGCTACTTCCAACTGGTCAGACGATTGATTCTCAACTCTACTGTGCACAACTAGAGAGATTACGCCAGGCGATTGAAAGAAAACGGCCCCAATTGATTAATAGGAAAGGTGTTGTCTTCCATCATGACAACGCCCGACCACACACTTCTTTGATGACCCGTCAAAAATTGAGAGAGTTTGGTTGGGAAGTTTTGATGCACCCACCTTACAGTCCGGATATAGCACCCTCTGACTATCATCTGTTTCGATCTCTGCAGAACTCTCTCAATGGAATTAAGTTGGTTTCAAAAGAAGCCTGTGAAAACTACTTGATTCAGTTTTTATACCAGAAACCACAGAAGTTTTTCACCGATGGGATCATGGATCTACCAAAAAAATGGCGAAACATTGTCGATAATAATGGAGCATATTCGGTTTAAATGAATTCGTCCACGCGCCATGCGGGGACCAGTTAATTTTACTGAAAAAACGCCACGAACTTTTTCCCAGACCCAATATATCTGTTTTGTGCGCAAATTACTTATTTTTATGGACTTATACTATTATATGGCTTTTGGAAATATTTGCATTTATTATTTCGTTTACCACATATTAACATTATCTCATTTATCATATTGGCAATATAAATAAATTGAATTTCCTTTTCAAATTTGATATACATTATTTTGCTTTTCAAAATACATATGATATGCTTCATCTCCTGTACATAAAATACGTATATCACTAAATGGATCAATTACCTTAATTATTTAATTATGTATTATTAATTTATATATTCTTCACTATTTTCCTGGTATACATAAAATCGAAACTATTTCTAAATCTACAGAACAGTTCAAGGCGAGATAGGGCTTAAATATGAATGTGCATGTACTTGTGTGAATGCATATACACGTACATAAACACGTGTATGTATAGGTATAAGAAAGCTGAGAAGAAAGAAGGAACCAACAAAGATTATAAAGTCTCGCCCTACTCAATCTGAGTGACAGCGAAATCTTTTCATTGCGCCCCGACTATAACTGACCTTGGTTGCTATTGTGATCATGCGGTGAGTCCAAGCAAGGTGAAATTGGTCATAGTTTCGAGTTTTAGAAATGAAGAAAATGCTAACTGCCGTCCCACTTCATCTCTCGTCTACCGATTTTATTCAAGAATGTAACCGACAAAATGTTTTAATTTTTATGGCACTACGTTGTCTTATTGCATGAGCAACATTGATTGTAAAACTTGCTTGCTTTAACATTGAATTTAATACCTACCATATACTATTTACAGGTTCGTATTTGAAAAAATAACAGTTTCAAATAAGTTTAAAGCCACGAATTGAATTATCTAATTAAACAAACGTATTTTATATGCCCAGATAAATAAGGTACACAGAATTTTTTTTAAACAAAAACTAAAACTCACTAAAAAAAATTCATTCATTTTATTCAAAGTAATCGCCTTCGGCTTCAATACAACGTTTTGCACGGTCAATTAACATGTCGAATGAATTTTTAAGTTCATCTTTAGAGATCTTCTTCGAAATCGCTGTCGACACCTTTTTAATGGCTTCGACGTCAATATAATGCTATCCTTTCACCGACAAATATAGTTTGAAGAATAGGTAGATATTAAAGGGGACCAAATCCGGTGAATGGTTGATGGTTAAAATGCCACTTGTAGATAGAAAATCTGTTCTAAGCATCAAGCGATAAGATGGTGCATTATCATGTAACAAACGCCAGCTAACATTTTCACGATATTGAGGGCGCACACGACGAATACGCGTCAAAAGACGCTTCATAACACCAAGATAATATACAGCACTGACTGTTTGACTAGTTGATACAAACTCTTTGTGCACTATGCCTTTCGAATCATAAAAACAAGGTAACATTGTCTTCACTTTTAACTTCTTCGAAAGGCTTTTTTTCGGTATTTCTTTGCTTGGATGCTTCCATTCAGAGCTTTGACACTTGGCTCTGAATCGCATTGAAAACATCACGTCTCATGCCAGTTACATGGAATACCTAAAGTTTTCGTCCTTTTTTGGGTCTTTAATCAAGTCTGTACAATGTTGAATTCAGTTAGCTTGTGTAGTACAAACCTTGCACAAATCTTTCGCAGTCCCAAATGCTGTATCAAAATGTGATGAATTGAACCGTTGGAAATATATAATTCCATTCTCACGTACCGCAATGAGGATTTTGCCTCATCTCTGATAAATTCACGCACAAGTTCGATGTTACTTTCTGCAACCACATATTTTTTTGCAGCAGGATGTTCGTCGTCATTTATGTCCGTATGACCATCTTTAAATCGTTTATACCACTCATACACACTAGTATGTGATAAACATGCATCACATAATCAAATTAAAAGTTTCAGTATACGATTTATAGAGTTTAAAACAGAACTTGATATTTGTTCTTTGTTCAAAATTCATTTTTCAACTAATGCCAAATACACACTGTTACTTTATGCGCAATTTCTCTACTTCTAATGATGCAATTGCATTGGTGAAAAATTCTGACGCATGTGTATTTTAATAGATGGCGCCACCAAGAATTACCATTTTAAAAAAATTCGGGTTTCTCTGCGACGGACTGTGTATATATTTCAGACAATATACAGATATTTCAAAGAACTGTTACTATTTTTTTGATAATGTAAACATTTGTCACGTTTACAGATTAATATTTTTTCGCTAAACACGTGCAGTAAGTCATTGATGAACGCACCCAAGATTTTGTTAAAACATTGGACAATCTATTAATATGCAACCTGTAAATTAAAAAGAAAAAAGATGAAGCAGTAGAATCATGAAATATTCTTTGTCTAATGTTTTAATAGATGTCTTTATTACTATAAATATTTTAATGCAGTGTGTAGAAACAATTATCTAAATAATAATTTTCTATAATATTACAAATATGTAAAATTATGTGTATTTTCTAATTTTCTACAACGAACAATTGTCTTCGTTTAGACAGTATAATTCTACAAACAGAAAACACCTCTAATAAGGACAGAATAGCTTAAATATACGAGTTTTTTTAGTAAAGCCTGTGCTTTCTAATACAATTCGAATAACACAAGTTTTGCAATAAAGTTTTAATTCTTATAATCTTTCGAAATAATTTTCACATTTCATGCACTTATCTATTCTTCGAAATTAGTAACCAAACCAACGCTTTCTCATTTCTTCTGAAAAATGTTTATCCTCGTCTTCAAATGTCCTAAGAAAATTCTCGTCGTTGAAAACTTCTTTCGTTTCAGTCGGTTTCTCACAAAGAAAAAGAACGTAAAGTCGCATGGAACGATATCTAGGCTGTAGGGTAAATATTCCAGCGCTTTCAATCAATTTCTTGCTACATACATATACCAGGTCGGCTGAAAAGTCCCCGGTCTTACACATAGATGGCGTTACTGTTATTAAATCCATATGTTTTTTAGGTAGTACTAACCTTCAAACGAAACGTGTCAAAATTAGTTACTGAGATATTGCGTTAAGAGTGAAGCTACTTTTGTTATTTAAAAAAATGGAAAAAAAAGAATTTCGTGTGCTGATAAAGTACTGCTTTTTGAAGGGAAAAAATACCGTTAAAGCAAAAGCATGGCTTGATGAGGAGTTTCCGGACTCTGCGCCAGGAAAATCAACCATAATTGATTGGTATGCTAAGTTTAAACATGGTGAAATGAGCACCGAAGACGGCGAACGCAGTGGACGACCAAAAGAGGCTGTCACCGACGAAAACATCAAAAAAGTTCGCAAAATCATTTTAAATGACCGTAAAGTAAAGTTGATCGAGATAGCTGACATCCTAAAGATATCAAAGGAACGTGTTGGACACATCGTGCATGAATATTTGGGCATGCGGAAGCTCTGTGCAAAATAGGTGCCGCGCGAGCTCACATTCGATCAAAAACAACGAGTTGATGATTCTGAGCTGTGTTTGAAGCTGTTAAATCGTAGTAAAACCGAGTTTTTGCGTCGTTATGTGACAATGGATGAAACATGGATTCATCACTACACTCCAGAGTCCAATCGGCAGTCAGCCGAGTGGACTGCACGCGATGAACCGGCTCCAAAGCGTGGACAGACGCAACAGCCAGCTGGAAAAGTTATGACGTCAGTTTTTTGGGATGCGCATGGAATAATTTTCATAGATTATCTTCAAAAGGGCCAGTCCATCAACAGCGACTATTATACAGCGTTACTGGACCATTTGAAGAACGAAATCGCAAAAAAACGGCCCCATATGAAGAAGAAGAAGAAAGTGCTGTTTCACCAAGACAATGCACTGTGTCACAAATCAATGAAAACAATGGCCAAATTAAGTGAATTGGGTTTCGAATTACTTCTCCATCCACCATACTCTCCAGATGTGGCCCCCAGCGACCATTTCCTGTTTGCAGACCTCAAGAGAATGCTCGCCGGAAAGAAATTTAGCAGGGATCAGGAGGTGATCGCCGAAACTGAGGCCTATTTCGAGGCTAAAGTTTCGTACTACAAAAATGGTATCGAAAAGTTGGAAGAACGCTATAATCGGTGTATCGCCCTCGAAAGCAACTATGTTGATTAATAAAATCGAATTTTGCCAAAAAACTGTGTTTTACTATGGTAGACCGGGGACTTTTCAGTTCGACTGTTATACCCTATAGACATGGAGTAATAGCCGACGCGTTGTCAAAAACAGATATCTAGTCTCAAATGAGGACAAATGCTTTTGAATGCTTCATCAACTGTGAACAGGTTTAATATACCTCTTTACTATGATTGTCCTCGGTCCTTTAGCATCACTAGTTCCACAACTTCGCCTATAGGAAAAAAGACGATCTTCTTAACGGGTTGAGATTACGTTGTGTGCTTTTGTAGTAGTATTAAAGTAGTATTAAAGTCTGGTTCCATCACCTATTAAAATACTGTTAACATAACGAGATGTTTTATTTTAAAACTTCTCGAACAACTTGCAACACCACGCAGCGTATCATACCATTCACTAATTAGTTAAATAATGCAGTAGTGCAAAGTGATACGAATTGATGATGCATGAATACCTAGACGTTCTTCTATCTCGTCTTAAATTGTATGGAACTTGAACATATTCCAAATAGTATCAATGTTCTTCTCCATAAAGGCCAATGTGGGACAATCCTGAACTTGATGTGGATAATCATCATAGTACATACACACATATGATGTACCATTATGCAATCAAGAAATTCACAAAAAAAATCGCTTGTGCAAAGACGCATTGTTTGAATATATTTCTACTACTTATTTGAAGAGAGGTACAAATTAATGAAGTCTATTCACACTTGCAGATACTTCATACTTTAAAGACTAGTATAAATTACATGCATTAATTGTTGTCTTTACAGACTTTGCAACTACCAAATAAAACTTTGAATGTTTAGGACTATGATTTGATTCTAAAAAGGATATATATTTTGGTCGTGATGATATACATATGTATGTACAATTTATATGAAATAATTATCAAATTAATAAAGTTTACCTCATAATATTTCGAAAGGGTATTTTATTGTCTAATTATTCAACTGTGTCAAAAAAAATTCAATTGTTTGGATCAGAGAATTTAGAGAATTGTCCATTTGTAAATATGTATGTACGTATTTGCAAACACGGACATTATTCCGTATCTTTAACCCAAATTTCTTTTCATATTTAAGTCACCCACTGAGGATATTTAATACAAAATACTTATTAGCGACTTTCTCTTACAAATAGTTACGACATGTTTCCATATAGGGCTCCGCAAGTTTTCTGCAAATATTGCCGACAGAAAATTAATTAAAATAAGTAATATTTGTAAATATGTAGCCACTATGATGACCATATATTCTAAGCTTCATGAATTATCGATAATTGCGTATGGGTCATGTTTGACCATGTGGAGATTTTTTAATGAATTTTTACGTAAAATATTTTGAAATAATATTAAAAATAACACGTAATAGAAACTTATTATAAAATAATATTTTGTGTCCACAGAATATTTATATAATTCTATTGAAGAAATTTATATCCTGTTCTTTAGATGCTTTGGTAATGATAGAAATGTAAAATAAAACCTTTATATTATTCGATCGGCTTTTATTTGTAAAATTTTGAGAAGTATATTAGTAATATTCGCCACTAGTCTACGCTTTATGCTGCGTGAAATGGTTGGTTTTAAATTCGTTTATGTGAACGGCTAGACTGCATATTTTATTGAGATATAATAATTTGAAAATGCGTCGTTTCATAAATTTCCTTAAAACTCCATGGAATATTATTATATTCACATAGTCTCACATTCTCGTAAGCATTGCGACCTGTAGAAGGTAAAAAAAGTAAATAAACCAAAATTGGAATATAATGTACCCAAGTGAGGGTTGCTCCCTCTCTCAAATCTACCTAATATAGATGGTACATGGACGCCACAGTATTTTAGAATTCCCAAATGCTACCTAATACTGAAGACGGATCACGGTTTGGCCAAAAAGGAGCTATTATTCAATTTGCATATGGCAAAGTAGGGCAAAGGAGAAAATAACAATATACGCACAAAAGAAAGAAAGTAAACTGTGTAATTGCGTAAAATAAAAAAGTGTAATTACAACAGCAAGATAAGAAATCAACTATATTAAATACCAAAGACTGGTCCAGTTAATATTCTATACAGAATATACTTCACAACATATGTTTTCTCAAATATACGTATATCTGGTTCACATAAATTAGTTACAATAGCTATTAATTAAAAAAAGAATTGCAATGGGAAAAAACAGAAAAACTGCTGTACATATATTACTAATTCCCTAATGTTAAAAAAAAGAAAATTGCTGACGGTATTCTAATAAATTATGTAAGATACTAGAAATAGTCCACGTGTGAAAGTAAAAGGCCAAAAACAAACATTGTAGAACTTTTACGATATCCAAATGATGGGCAACAACGTTTATCCACGTCAGATGGCAAACTATTGAATTATTAATGTTGAAAGAAATTAACTGATATATATTAAGTAGTTTTCGTTACAATTTACTGACTTGCAAATAATAGTGGAATGAAATCGTAGCACGCCGAAAACAATAAAAGAAAGATAAATTGTTACGTTCTGGCCTTTGCATACCACCACTTTGGGAGGATATTTCATACAAGATGATATTACTAAAACCCTTGAATGCTTCTACTTCCGGAGAATGCCTGGTACTAGACAATCATTTTTTTTCATCACTAGAAAAATTTTCCTGGGCATGTGTGGTTTTCGCCTGCAGAAAAAAAAAGGAAAAGAACACCTTGACTGCGCTAGTTTTTCTCTTTTCTCTTACGTAAGCTCTTAAGAAAGTGGAAAGCTGCAAACTACAATTTTTTCTATGAAATAAGGAAAATAACCTTTCCTTTGTTTTGGACAATTAAGCATTTGATCTCTGAACCAGAAAAGGACTAATACCAAAACGAGAATATCTCTAATTATTGAATATATCAGAATGCTCCTTTACACAAAGCACGTCTGACTACGAGTTCATGTGCGCCGAGATCATTTTCAACGTTTGATATGTGTAATAACTAAGGTCCAGCAATCCTTCGGATAACTAGCAACAGGAAGCGATGAGAGGAAACGCGTGCAGCCATTTTCGAAAGCTTGCATCATGTGACTGGTGCGAAGATGCCTCGCGAAAGTGGATTGTTAATTGTGACGGGTGTAAATACATTTCTAAATCGTTATCCTACGTTAGAATTACATACACTACTTATTTTATTTATAACTTATCTAGATATTCCGGCGGAATTATACACTACGGCAAACCCAGCTGTTTATTCAACATTAATAATAACTATAATATATATAACTATAATTATAAAACAAAATATAAGTAGTATAAAATATAGTTTATATAAATAAGAACCAAAATTAATAGCAAAGAAATAGCCAATTAATCTAATTATGTTTCACCTTCGTTTTCCACCAATAATATAACACCATTACAAACTACTCAAAAATTCAGAATAATACTGATGAAATAACAAACGTGAACAACCTCTAAAAGGTGGTGTAGATATATGAAAAATACCCAGAACCAATAATAATTGTAGAAATTTATATTTCATATATTCGGTTGCTTTCTTTGCACGTATGAAGGTTTTATTAGTACTAAATTCAGCAATTTATTATCGTAATAACCACTACAGAAAGGTAACAGTATGTGTTAATTACTAAAATACATAAAATCATAAAATTTTTAAATAGCATCAGTTGCATCTTACAAATACCACATAAATGTGAAATATTGGGTCTGGGAAAAAGTTCGTGGCGTTTTTTCAGTAAAATTCAACTGGTCCCCGCATGGCGCGTGGACGAATTCATTTAAACCGAATATGCTCCATTATTATCGACAATGTTTCGCCATTTTTTTGGTAGATCCATGATCCCATCGGTGAAAAACTTCTGTGGTTTCTGGTCGAAAAACTGAATCAAGTAGTTTTCACAGGCTTCTTTTGAAACCAACTTAATTCCATTGAGAGAGTTCTGCAGAGATCGAAACAGATGATAGTCAGAGGGTGCTATATCCGGACTGTAAGGTGGGTGCATCAAAACTTCCCAACCAAACTCTCTCAATTTTTGACGGGTCATCAAAGAAGTGTATGGTCGGGCGTTGTCATGATGGAAGACAACACCTTTCCTATTAATCAATTCGGGCCGTTTTCTTTCAATCGCCTGGCGTAATCTCTCTAGTTGTGCACAGTAGAGTTGAGAATCAATCGTCTGACCAGTTGGAAGTAGCTCGTAGTGGACGATTCCCCTCCAGTCCCACCATACACACAGCATCACTTTTTTTGGCGTCAATGTTGGCTTAGCGAACGCTTGTGACGGCTCACCATCCTTTATCCACGATCTTTTACGCTTCCGATTATCGTACGTAATCCATTTTTCATCTCCGGTTATTAAACGTTTCAGAAACGGCTCGATTTCATTCCGTTTCAGCAGCGCATCGCAAATGTTAATTCGGTCAATCATGTTTTTCACGCTCAACTCATGAGGAACCCATACGTCAAGCTTTTTTTTTGTAACCAGCTTTGTGTAAATGGTTCAAAACAGTTTTGTGGTCAATGCCTAGCTCCATGCCAATATCGACACTGCTGATATGCTTATCTTGTTGGACTTTTTCAAGAATTTCATCAGATTTTTCAGTGATTGGACGACCGGAGCGTGACTCATCTTTCACATTGAAATTTCCAGAACGAAAGCGAGCGAACCATTTCCGCGCAACAGATTTCGATAAAGTACCTTCACCGTACACAGCACAAATTTTATCACAAGCCTGCGCAGCGTTCTTCCCCTTATCATAATAATATTGCAGAATATAGCGAAATTTCTCATTATTCTTCTCCATTTTCAAGTGCGAATAACTTTCCAACCACTGCACCGATTACAATGTTTCTACGCTCAAACTAACGTTCGGAAGGTCATCTAAAAAACGAGCCGTCGGTGGTGTCGCTGTGACTTGTTGTTCTTTAGTTATCGGCAACCAATGCCATCTATCGGGAAAAACGCCACGAACTTTTTCCCAGACCCAATATAAAGAACTTTCGCAACTGTAAATCGCCTATATGTTTGTTAACGTAGTAATACACTTTTTTATGAAGTGATTTTTTTCACCGTTCCACAAAACTGAAATTTAAATCTATATTCATAAAATTGGTCGGTAGTTTTCTATACAATTGAATCTTGAAATAATCAATTCAGAACTGCATTGTTTTTATTATGTGGTATGGTGCTGTATATGATTTTCTTTTTTTATACAATTTGACAAGTGTGAGTCGAGTACTAGCACAGGTTTATTAGATTTATGTCTGATATTTGAAAGTTACGAATACTTCAACGTGAATAACGTGTGGAAAATCTTAAAATGCACAAACTCAATAGTTAGCGTAATTCAATATTTATATTTTAAAAGACTAGACAAATTTCAAATTTTCGTTGATATTCAACGACTGATAGCGCCCCTTCGAAAGCCACAATTTATCGCTGGGTTGGGTAATTTAACATCGATATGGTTATTGCAGGGGACGTGCGACTAAAACCTTCAAAATATGCAACTCTGGAAATGATCAACAAAATTAATGATATGGTTTTGAAAGACCAAAGAATTAACATCAAGCAACGCATGTATATCGACTTTATTCATATGTTATATTTTACACGTAGAATTGGGCATATCAGAGCTGTCTACAAAGTAAATAACAGGAATCTGTTAACTAAGATTTAGACAAGAAGGCTTACAAAAGAAGTGAAAAACACGTTTTAGCAACAGCTTCGAAATCTATAAATATCGAAAAACAAAAGCATTCTTGTTTAGTCATTGCGCCAAAAGACGATACTACAAATCTTATTCGACGAAATGATTTTTATTATAAAAGAATATTTTGACCATTCATAAAGTCCAGACAGTTCATGGCTTGGTAGCGCGTGTTTCTCCTACTCATTCTTGCAAAGTTCGATTGAAGACATCGGCTTGAATGTACCAAGACGATTTTGTTGGAAACTGTGGTACAGCCTGTGAGAAACTCTTTGTTTCGTAAAGCGAAAACGACGCAACCACTGGAAAAAATAATGTTCTTAAGTCTATTAAAGCTTCCGAATCGTCATCTGATAGCCGTAACCATAACCTTCTCGACCATCGATTATGAAATATTCTCGAAGATATGGCTTGTAAGAAATACAATTCAACTTAGGAGTCTTTACAAAAAGTTTTCTTGAAGCTAGAACAAAAATTTAGCTGGAAACAGTATAAATATATAGACAAACACTTGGAATAAATTGCGTATCCTTTCTCGTATTTTAGTTTCTACACTTCTTTTTATTTCGTTGAAGGACTAATAGTATCTATGGCTACACTGTTTACTTTATAAATAAAGTGCTTAATGTTTCAAAACATTATTTTTGCATCCGAAGGTGTCTTATAATTTGTATTGTTGATTACAATTTTAAAACAACACTTCTTTAAGTAAATTAAACGTTTATATACCTAATTACTAATAAATATTATTTGTAATAAACATCTCCCATCAAGTAATTAACAAATCGCAGTTAAATTGTACATATATCTTCCTCTTACTCGCGTTAATTTACGACACAATCGTATAGCATACACTGACTACGTTGTTTCGTATTGATAGTGTAGCTGAACGCGCAATGGAACAATTGATAGTATCGTATCGTCTTAATTATCAACAGACAGTTTATGGGGAAACCACTTTACGTACATTTTAATGCTATTAATTGTTTAATTTTCAACACACCGAAGCATGAAACCTATAGTTTTCTCGGCAGTTGGGCAGCATTCCTCTTCAAAATCACGCACTGTGACGCTTATGTAATGGTATGAAATTAAATGAGTGCTGTGTTGACATTGATGTAGAACGCTGGACTATTTGCCAATATTATCAATTTAATAACCAAAGTGTTATTCAAAATAAATTTGTGTATTTTAGTCGTTACAATAATTTATTGACTTTCATTTTTTGTGTGATTTAGTAACAGATTGACTTTCATTAAATGTATTAGAATAATGTGTATATGTATAGCAAATAACAAAAATAATATACATACATATATATATATATATATATACTATATATCTGTGTGTGTGTGTGTGTGTGGAACATAATTTATTAATACCTGGTATGCGGTGTGTCAGTTATTAATGAAACTCCTTTGTTTAAATTACAATGTTTCCCAAGTTCTACTTTAGTGTTTCCTCAGGAACTGAAAACTAGAGTGGTCAATTAGCATTTGTTGAAGAACATTATTAAATTTTCTGGACATAATATTAGAGTTACATTTTGTTATATATGGTATGGCTTTTACATCATGTTCAAAAACATATACGTATATAAAACTTATTATAAAGCGAATAAAATTCTACTCTCAAACTCTATGTATGAACATATATACACACATATGTACTTATATATGTGTATATATATAGAATTTCCACGTTGAATGCCAAATTTTATATAATTTAAATTAGGAATGAATTGTAAAAACAAAACAATTGTATTAAACTTTTTTTCTAATTAGTCTTAAATATATTAATGTTATTTACATAAAATCAAAATTAAATAATAATTTATACTTTATTTATATTTCAAGCGTTTACCTTTAAAATGATATTTGAGTTGTTAATACTTGAAAAAAATACTATCTGGCTCTATTGGGTCCGACAATCACACTTCCTTTTTGAATATATAATTATATTGATTAAGCTACTCATGAATATTTTTTATACAAAATGCGCTTTTTATTTAATTTGCGCTTTTAAATTTAATGTGTTTTAATTTTTGAAATAAAACAAATTGAGGTTTTAAAGTAAACAACATATATTAACTTAAAAATTAAATATTATATTATTTATATATATATATATATATATATATATATATATATGTATGTATGTATGTATGTATTCATATGTGAGTAATATTAGATTCTTGGGCTCTCCGCGTTGTTGGACAGAAGTTCTCGAAAGAATCGGCGTCTCGACGTTTCGATGCCATCTCAATCAACTTCTTCAGGAGTTGTTTCGTAGTGAAGCGTCTAAAACTGCTTCACGCTTCACCACGAAACAACTTCTGAAGAAGATAATTTTTCGAGAACTTCTGTCCAATATCGCGGAGAAACCGAGAATTTAATATTATTCATACTTACAACTGCGAGAACCATCGCTCGAACATATATACATACATATATATATATATATATATATATATATATATATATATATATATATATATATATATATATATATATATATATATATATATATAGGCATTCTTGTTGAGATAATTGTCTTCGAAAATTATAAAAAATTATCCCGCGCAAATGTTCTCGGTTTAATTCCATTTCAACTAACTTGTCAACTTTGACAGTTCGTTGTAGTTACAACACTACACGTACCGCACTGTAACTTTGGATTAAGGTTAACCAAAGATGGAGATTAGAATTTTGAGTACTGGCATTTAATTAGTAGCGCCCTCTATGTCTTACTATGCAAAACTTAGACATCCCACATATCAACTAATAATTTAAAAAGTTAGTAAAATTTATTATCTAATTACATTTGTTACAATTAACTTCATATTTTAACATAATAAATATTATTTTTAAACGTAGTTTATATCATTTTTAACATTTTTACGTGTCTTTGTGTGTTTATGGCTGCAACTTTATTATAGATGAAACTTCTATTTACATCATACTATTGCACTTTTAGTGTGCATTTTATCTTTAATTGTCTCTAATAATTTATATTAGCTATACTTATTTCACATCACTAATGCATTTTGTGTAAACACTATTATTATTAATAAATATTATCAACACTTTAACAGTTGAAGTTGAATTTGATGGAGCCTGTGGTTGATTAACTTAATCACTGAAGGTTGAAATAAAACCCCAATCCACAATAACATTTGTAAATTCTGTCTACGCATTTCGACAACTAAGACAGAAAGGCACTATGTTGAATGTACGACAACTCCATTACCAAAAATGATTAGGGACACAAAAAACGCGTTAAAAAGTTGTGCAAAGTTAATAACCCCGAATACGAATTATAGATTAAGTGTAAGTAATCCGTTGATCCCTAGACTATATTGTTTACCTAAAATATACAAACCAGGCAACTTAATGAGACCAATTGTCTCAGAGATCAACTCCCCTAGTTACTTGATTTCAAAGTGGTTAGTGAATGACTACAAAAATTTGCCCGAAAAACTTGAAAGCCTATCAGTCACTAACTCATTAGAATTTATTCAAAGGATTAAAGATTGTAAATTAGAAGAAGGGGAAATTTTAGTATCATTCGACGTAACGTCATTGTTTCCTTCGGTACCGATCCCAAAAACTTTAAAATATTTAGAAGAACATCTTCACAAAAATAAGATCGGACCAGAGAAAATAAAGGAATACGTGAGATTAACAAACCTTTGCATGTCCCAAAAGTGTTTTCAATTTGAAGAGAAGTTTTATGAACAAAAACAGGGAACTGCAATATTTTCCAAGAATCTGGATTAGGTATGTCGACGATATTTTCGCGATTTTCAATACACATAAATGCAACTTGGATGATTTCGTCAAACAGTTAAATTCAAAATTTCCGACAATTAAATTTACAGTAGAAAAAGAAGACAATGACAAGTTGCCTTTTTTGGATACCTTAGTTATTTGGAATAATCTTAAAATAGAAATTGATATTTTCCGAAAAGAAACCAATGTCAATAGATTCATCACGGCGGACTCAAATCATAGCATGCAACAAAAGATGGCTTCGTTCAGTTTTCTTATCAATCGCTTGCTTAATTTCCCACAAACAAAAGTAAGATACGAAAAAGAATTGAATTTTATTAAAAATATCGCGAGATACAATGGTTTTGATTGGGAGATAATTTATGGTTTAATTAGGAAGGCCAACATAAGAAAAACAATCCGGGATATCCATGTCTGTTACCTCAAATCAATCGGGAAAAGCAGTTTGTTTGTTTACCTTTTCACGGTTTGACGAAAAATTTAAATAGGGTTTTTAAAGAGCGCGGTTTTCAAGTTAATTATCGATCGACTAACTCATTAAAATCGCCTTTAGGAAATGCAAAAGACAAAGTCGAGGATAACAAGAAATCGGGAATATATATTATAGCATTAAATGTTTAGATTGTAGTAAACAATACATCGGCCAAACAAAACGATCGATAAAAACCCGGTATAAAGAACATATCGCGCATATAAAATTCAACCGACCAGAAAAATCGAGTCTAGCAAGACATGTGTTGAATTGTAATCATAGCGTTAACGTCAATTGTTTACAATTGATTAAGAACGTGTATAATTATAGAGAATTAGATACGTATGAAAGTATGTACATTTTGAAGAATAAAATCTATGTTTTCAATAGCGACGGGGGCTTGAACCAGACGTCTCTTTTCGGTCTGCTTAATGTCAGAAAAAGAGCAACACTGTAATAAATCACATGCAGGTACTTATCGGTCGTGTCCGTGTTCCTTTTTCAATGTCATTCATCCTAGTTTAAGTAAAACAATTTTAAAAATCTTGTGAAACGAACATACAGTGTACATTTTGGTTCTCAACGGTACAGATTGCGTATGGAGTTTGTTTTCGTACAGGTATTTTTCGCCGTGGTTTACCAGGTGCAATTATTTGCTGATGATGACAACTTAGTTGTCGAAATGCGTATACAGAATTACAAAAGTTAATGCGGAAAGGGGTTATATATCAACCTTAGTGATTAAACACTTTAATAGTTCAGTATATCATTAAATATTCACTGAAACTACTTACTACATTTCACTATATTGGATATAACAAATCCTCTTGTACTAAAAAAAATTAAAACATAACCTACTTACTTATTGTTTATTACTAAATTCTTATAAACATTAACAGTAACAATTTAAAACTATTTTGTTTCCATGTACTATTTATAACCAAGTCGAATTATCCAATGGAATTCTTTTAATTCAGATATTAACTCTTGGTATCTACAACTTTCCAGTTTATAACTGTTTTTGAAATCAATTTAATTTTAATTTTGAAAAATAAAGTACATATTTGGAATCTCTGCTATCGAATTAGTAAGTATAACATTAAGTTTCTATTATAAAATTATAATACTATGTCAACTTACACTATTTACTGTATATTTTAGCATTGCAAGAAATTATATCCGAACTCTAAAAACTATATACAGTAAGAGTGTTTAGATCAATGTTTATCCTTTATTGATGTGAAAAATAAATTTCACATAATAAAGATTTTGTAGTTTTTGAGATATATTAGAACATCTCACTATATTAAGTGTATCCGAAGCAAATTACTGGATATATGATTACAAGTATCTTTATAAAAATGAACTTTAACTTTTGTACAGTACAATGTGCATTTTATATATTACTTAATATAATATTTTGCAAAAGCGGAGCAAAAGTAATTGCTTCCTTCTTAAAGAAATAAAAAAGAAATAGTTCCTCTTTTAAGGCTTGCAGAAAGTAACATCGTTCTATCATTAAAATCTTAAGATTATTTATTAAATATTTAGCTATTAATACGATTAAAATAGGAACCGCTAAGAAATAGAAACTATATTTAGCAACAATTTGGTGTCATATAATAGTAATTAACATTTTAATAAAAAGAAATTATATTGAGCAATCGTTGTACTTATAAGTGTAAATCGTGTTATAGTTACTACTAATCATAAAATGGGAATAACATGTATTTTACGACTGCAAAAACACATTTCTACTCATTAGAAATAGCTGTCCTTTTAAAGAGTGTATCCTTTACTGTTATAGCCTACTTTTTCTTAATTTTATTACTGTTCTTTAGAAGTGGTATCAACTTGCGTATGTGTATAATATATACATAATTGATATAGTATCATTTTCGCTTAATATGGCATGTTAAAGTTTTTGGTGTTCACCAAAAAGGTTGGTAAAATATTATTGGTAGAAATGCGAAAGAGTAAGAAGTACGTATTGTCGGAAACATCTGGAAGTATTTCTTTAAAAGACCATTTTATTTTCTTGAAATTATTTATTTTGTATTATGTATTTGAATTAATCTATAAGATGTCTAATTTGACGTACGTGTGCAATTTTCCTTTAACGTTGGGGTAATTTATTTATAATGACTTATAATTAGAATAAATGACAGAGCGATTCTGATAAATAAATGATATTAAGTTGTAGTTGCCATAACAGAAATGTTCTTATCGCGACCCTTAGGTTCTTTGTCCCAATAAGATATTAATTTTATTCTACTACTACCAACTTTTTATATATGTAGATAGTTACTGAATAAATGCCAGGTAAATGGTAATTCTTGTGAAATGTAACACTTACAATAATACAAGGTGTGTCAAAAGATTCAAGACTACACTGTTGTCAATAATAATATATTTATTTAGAGAAAATAGGATTACAAGTTGAATATCTAATATACATATAATAATATAACAATCAGCGATTAAAAATTGATTACTCTTAATTGATTTATTAATATCACAGAGAAAAACTTAGTATCTAAAAATAATTTACTTTAGGCTTATATGTGTGAGGTAAATCAGGAATACAGAAAATTTTTAAATAAATCTCACCAACATTAAAGTGTTATTGTTGAAAGCGAAAGCTGCACTACACGTAATTAAAAGTTTAATATACAAAATTTTAATTTTTGAAAACAATGTCGAGCAGACGGTGCCTATTGCTTTGTATGACAAATTTTGCATAGCACTTGGCAACATCTCTGTAGAAACGTCGCTAATCTCCTGAATTCTGGTTTTCAATTCTGCGATTGTTATTGATCAAGTACAGTACATTTTACCCCTACCGTGGGGTAAGAAAAAGTCGTACACTAATAAGAAAAATGATCTAGGGACCCAAGGAATGCAAACGAACCGTGGAATCGTGTGGTCACCAAGCATCTATCGAACGGCTGTCATTGATGTTCTTGCAGAATGTATATGGGCATCATGGATTATACATTTCGAGAAAGTTTTTGAATTGTTCCGCCGCAAAAATTTTAAGCATTATATTCAGCTGACGTTTTTGCATTCGTATTTTCTTCCTCATCTTCTAAAATATATGGTCATATCATGCTGCGTAATAAATCATAACCTTAAGCTAAAGAGCGGTTATGTAATTCAACTTTTGAGAGCTCTGAGCACACCACTGCCATTCTCCAGTATTTTTTCTTAGAGAGCTACCGTCACAATAGATGGCCCGTTTTTTCAATTTTTGCACAATTTTTATACAAAGGAAATGTTAACTCTCGGTAGAGTATTAGATGGTTGTCCAGCCGAGTTGTAAAGTTGATGAAAGTTTTCAATCAGTGCCGTGAATGAAACCCTTCTTGAGAGTTGAACTTATCTCAAAGTTTTCAACCAATGTTTTGAGCGCATATCAAAATGGATTACGATCATATCATATAATGGGCATCGCGAACCTTTCCACTAACCCATGATTGTTAATGCTATACAGAGACTATACAAAATTAGAGTAAGATTATAGATAAGAATCTTTGAGATGTGATTAAAAACAAATTAATATTAATTATAGTAATTATTTGTAGCAGGAAGAGTTGATATAAATAACAAAGAATATTATTTTTTTTTGTTTCTTTTGATTTAAGGAATGGAGGAATTAGTAACAGTTTATATTTAATGAGAAATCGGCTTTGGTTATAACAATTATATAATCTAAGATTAACATTTGAATTTTAAATGTTACCGCAAACGTGTTTTTATTTCATTTCTGCGAATTTTTTCAAAAATCGTTTTGAATGCGAGGGTGGTCCCATAAGTACCCGGTCTGACCTAGAGATGGCGGTTGTTGTTTGAAAAATATCACTGTATTAGAAAGTACACAATCTATAAAGCATATGTTTCAAATTTGAAGAGGCCACGTTGTTTAGTATTTGTTTGGCAGCTATCAATAATGAACGTTTTCAGTGAATTTGTAAAAACGGAGAAAATCGATCATTTTTACGTGATACAATACTTTTATTTTAAAGGCCTCAGTCCACCCGATATAAAAGCAGAACTGGATTCTACTCTGGGTGAGTCTGCTCCTTCGTTTACGTGAAATATTGGATAGCAGAGTATAAACGAGGCCAAGACGAGCATCGCAGTGGTCGGCCAAATGAGGTGACGGGTCCAGAAATGGTGAAGAAAATCCACATAGCGGTACTGGACGATCGTCGACTGAAAGTGCACGAGCTAGCAGACATAGTAGGCATTTGAAAAAGTGTGGTATATCGCATATTATCTGAAAATTTGGACATGAGAAATCTGTGTGCAAGATGGGTGCCGCATTTGCTCATACTCGAGCAAAAACAGTGTCGTGAACATGTTTCAATTGAGTGTTTAGCGAAGTTTCACAGCAACGAAGCAGAATTTTTGCGCCGTTTCACAACCATGGATGAATCATGTATTGTTATAACATATTTTTTATGAATAATACACTATTGAATGTATCAGACAATGATATCTGTCTTGGGTATGTATATCGGCAAAACTCGATAGATATGTTGGCGCTCCATGCACATATTTTAACAGACACAAGTATCCTTACTTTATTTAATATACTTTCTTTATATTGTGTTCTAATAAATTTTAATTATATCACTTTAATATATTACATGAAATTATTATACACTCAAATACCTCTTACTTGTGATTCATAATATTACTCTTTATTTTTATAATTTAGTGAAAACTTTTCTTAATTTGCAGAATGCTGAATAATATTCATAATAATAAAATTTGAGATTAAAATTGATTTTAATTTCCTAACTCTATTGATATATTCTACTAAATAAAATCAAATTGTTACTTTGAACTATGTAGTATATTAATATCAAACATATAAACAATTAAATAAACAAATAAACCACATCATTTTACATTAAACTTTGACAAACAAATTTTATTTGTGTGTTTGTTTGTGTGTGTGTGTGTTACTTTTGATGGTGAAAGTAGTTCGCTTATGAGGCGATCTCCTATTCTAGCCAGCAATAGGTTAGCTACAGAAGATTACGAGTATGATTTCTTTGAAATGTTGAGAAATATATATAAGTATATATATATAGTTTGATACTCAAATTCAAAGCAGACCCTATTTGACCAAGCAAAAAATTCTGGTTCAGCTCATTCAGCATTAATGGCACAAGCAAGAATATTCTACACCACGAATTGCACCCATATGCACCTTACTCGCAGGACTTAGCCCCACGCGACTCTTATTGTTCCTCAACTTTAAGAATTGGTTGGCTAAAAAAAGATTTCGCTTCAACAATGAGGTAATGCCTGAAACTTGTACCTATTTTAGGGGCTTTCGATAATCAATCAAGTGTGTAGTGGTGTAAAGAGACTCTGTAGAGAACTAAATATTTACTTTGGAAGTGAAATTGTACTTTCGAGCCGAGAAGATTTTACTCAACCCTCGTACACACGAAAGCGAGGAAAGTTTTAGGATTAAGTTATGTAATAATAACCTAATTTAGAAAGAAATCACTTCTAAAATAACGTAGGAAAGTAACTGTTAAATAATAAAAGAGAAAGCCGGACTGATATATTTTCTCTTGACTATTATTTAAAAAGGAGCCTAGCACACAATAACATTTAAATTACGGTCGACCTATGTATATATTTAATTATCTAATTTAAAAATTATTACAACCAGATCTAATAATAAAATTCTTAATTTATATGTTATAGTATTTATTTAAATTAACATATTCATTTATATATTTTCTCTTATCTAACTATAAAAGCAATTTCAAAATATCCTTCATTACGACGAATTTATTGCTATATTTATAGAAGGAAGAAACTAGCGTTTGCCTGCTAACAATTGTCGCTTTAACTTTCTTTTTTAAATTAATCGTTGTTAAATAATGTCTCTAGTTTAAAATAAGAAAAATGTTCCATATACTCATCGTATATTTGTTGAATGGGGTACTTGTGATTGCAATTAAAATAAAATATCTGACGCGTCAGTAATTGTCTTACAATTCGAATCGTCGATTTACTTTTTCAAGAGTTTTGACACTCGATCGAGTCAATTGTCCGTGTTTGTTGAGCGGGGACCACACATTAAATAAAGTAATATAAACAAGTTAGCGATCGTAAATATGAAAATATGAACTCGCTGTATGAATGAGCAGGACTTGCTTGAGGGTGATCTAAACTAACAAGGAGGATCTCTGAATGCCACTGTCACTGCGTTCATGTTTAATATAGACTATTTTTATGTTTTTGTTCGAAGGCACATGCATATACAAAATGCACACAAAAATAAAATTGTATTTAATAAAGTTTTGAAAAATAAGCTTAATTATATTAATTAGCCAAATTTATTTTTCTATTTAATACAAGATGATTTCATGGGAAGTGTTCTTCGGCATGAAACAAACGAGTTAGGGCATTTAGTTCTAGTTATAAATTTTTGAAATGTTTTCCTTCAGCTTGAACCCACTTCGTACAACGATGTCGAAGTGTCGTTATGGCGTTTTTGTAATGGTCTCCCTCAAGCTTTTTAAACAATGCCTACGTTTCTGAAAATAAATATGAAAATATGAACTCGCTGTATGAATGAGCAGGACTTGCTTGAGGGTGATCTAAACTAACAAGGAGGATCTCTGAATGCCACTGCCACTGCGTTCATGTTTAATATAGACTATTTTTATGTTTTTGTTCGAAGGCACATGCATATACAAAATGCACACAAAAATAAAATTGTATTTAATAAAGTTTTGAAAAATAAGCTTAATTATATTAAGTAGCCAAATTTATTTTTCTATTTAATACAAGATGATTTCATGGGAAGTGTTCCTCGGCATGAAACAAACGAGTTAGGGCATTTGGTTCTAGTTATAAATTTTTGAAATGTTTTCCTTCAGCTTGAACCCACTTCGTACAACGATGTCGAAGTGTCGTTATGCCGTTTTTGTAATGGTCTCCCTCAAGCTTTTTAAACAATGCCTACGTTTCTGAAAATAAATATGAAAATATGAACTCGCTGTATGAATGAGCAGGACTTGCTTGAGGGTGATCTAAACTAACAAGGAGGATCTCTGAATGCCACTGCCACTGCGTTCATGTTTAATATAGACTATTTTTATGTTTTTGTTCGAAGGCACATGCATATACAAAATGCACACAAAAATAAAATTGTATTTAATAAAGTTTTGAAAAATAAGCTTAATTATATTAAGTAGCCAAATTTATTTTTCTATTTAATACAAGATGATTTCATGGGAAGTGTTCCTCGGCATGAAACAAACGAGTTAGGGCATTTGGTTCTAGTTATAAATTTTTGAAATGTTTTCCTTCAGCTTGAACCCACTTCGTACAACGATGTCGAAGTGTCGTTATGCCGTTTTTGTAATGGTCTCCCTCAAGCTTTTTAAACAATGCCTACGTTTCTGAAAATAAATATGAAAATATGAACTCGCTGTATGAATGAGCAGGACTTGCTTGAGGGTGATCTAAACTAACAAGGAGGATCTCTGAATGCCACTGTCACTGCGTTCATGTTTAATATAGACTATTTTTATGTTTTTGTTCGAAGGCACATGCATATACAAAATGCACACAAAAATAAAATTGTATTTAATAAAGTTTTGAAAAATAATCTTAATTATATTAAGTAGCCAAATTTATTTTTCTATTTAATACAAGATGATTTCATGGGAAGTGTTCCTCGGCATGAAACAAACGAGTTAGGGCATTTGGTTCTAGTTATAAATTTTTGAAATGTTTTCCTTCAGCTTGAACCCACTTCGTACAACGATGTCGAAGTGTCGTTATGCCGTTTTTGTAATGGTCTCCCTCAAGCTTTTTAAACAATGCCTACGTTTCTGAAAATAAATATGAAAATATGAACTCGCTGTATGAATGAGCAGGACTTGCTTGAGGGTGATCTAAACTAACAAGGAGGATCTCTGAATGCCACTGTCACTGCGTTCATGTTTAATATAGACTATTTTTATGTTTTTGTTCGAAGGCACATGCATATACAAAATGCACACAAAAATAAAATTGTATTTAATAAAGTTTTGAAAAATAATCTTAATTATATTAAGTAGCCAAATTTATTTTTCTATTTAATACAAGATGATTTCATGGGAAGTGTTCCTCGGCATGAAACAAACGAGTTAGGGCATTTGGTTCTAGTTATAAATTTTTGAAATGTTTTCCTTCAGCTTGAACCTACTTCGTACAACGATGTCGAAGTGTCGTTATGCCGTTTTTGTAATGGTCTCCCTCAAGCTTTTTAAACAATGCCTACGTTTCTGAAAATAAATATGAAAATATGAACTCGCTGTATGAATGAGCAGGACTTGCTTGAGGGTGATCTAAACTAACAAGGAGGATCTCTGAATGCCACTGTCACTGCGTTCATGTTTAATATAGACTATTTTTATGTTTTTGTTCGAAGGCACATGCATATACAAAATGCACACAAAAATAAAATTGTATTTAATAAAGTTTTGAAAAATAATCTTAATTATATTAAGTAGCCAAATTTATTTTTCTATTTAATACAAGATGATTTCATGGGAAGTGTTCCTCGGCATGAAACAAACGAGTTAGGGCATTTGGTTCTAGTTATAAATTTTTGAAATGTTTTCCTTCAGCTTGAACCCACTTCGTACAACGATGTCGAAGTGTCGTTATGGCGTTTTTGTAATGGTCTCCCTCAAGCTTTTTAAACAATGCCTACGTTTCTGAAAATAAATATGAAAATATGAACTCGCTGTATGAATGAGCAGGACTTGCTTGAGGGTGATCTAAACTAACAAGGAGGATCTCTGAATGCCACTGCCACTGCGTTCATGTTTAATATAGACTATTTTTATGTTTTTGTTCGAAGGCACATGCATATACAAAATGCACACAAAAATAAAATTGTATTTAATAAAGTTTTGAAAAATAAGCTTAATTATATTAAGTAGCCAAATTTATTTTTCTATTTAATACAAGATGATTTCATGGGAAGTGTTCCTCGGCATGAAACAAACGAGTTAGGGCATTTGGTTCTAGTTATAAATTTTTGAAATGTTTTCCTTCAGCTTGAACCCACTTCGTACAACGATGTCGAAGTGTCGTTATGCCGTTTTTGTAATGGTCTCCCTCAAGCTTTTTAAACAATGCCTACGTTTCTGAAAATAAATATGAAAATATGAACTCGCTGTATGAATGAGCAGGACTTGCTTGAGGGTGATCTAAACTAACAAGGAGGATCTCTGAATGCCACTGCCACTGCGTTCATGTTTAATATAGACTATTTTTATGTTTTTGTTCGAAGGCACATGCATATACAAAATGCACACAAAAATAAAATTGTATTTAATAAAGTTTTGAAAAATAATCTTAATTATATTAAGTAGCCAAATTTATTTTTCTATTTAATACAAGATGATTTCATGGGAAGTGTTCCTCGGCATGAAACAAACGAGTTAGGGCATTTGGTTCTAGTTATAAATTTTTGAAATGTTTTCCTTCAGCTTGAACCCACTTCGTACAACGATGTCGAAGTGTCGTTATGCCGTTTTTGTAATGGTCTCCCTCAAGCTTTTTAAACAATGCCTACGTTTCTGAAAATAAATATGAAAATATGAACTCGCTGTATGAATGAGCAGGACTTGCTTGAGGGTGATCTAAACTAACAAGGAGGATCTCTGAATGCCACTGTCACTGCGTTCATGTTTAATATAGACTATTTTTATGTTTTTGTTCGAAGGCACATGCATATACAAAATGCACACAAAAATAAAATTGTATTTAATAAAGTTTTGAAAAATAATCTTAATTATATTAAGTAGCCAAATTTATTTTTCTATTTAATACAAGATGATTTCATGGGAAGTGTTCCTCGGCATGAAACAAACGAGTTAGGGCATTTGGTTCTAGTTATAAATTTTTGAAATGTTTTCCTTCAGCTTGAACCCACTTCGTACAACGATGTCGAAGTGTCGTTATGCCGTTTTTGTAATGGTCTCCCTCAAGCTTTTTAAACAATGCCTACGTTTCTGAAAATAAATATGAAAATATGAACTCGCTGTATGAATGAGCAGGACTTGCTTGAGGGTGATCTAAACTAACAAGGAGGATCTCTGAATGCCACTGTCACTGCGTTCATGTTTAATATAGACTATTTTTATGTTTTTGTTCGAAGGCACATGTATATACAAAATGCACACAAAAATAAAATTGTATTTAATAAAGTTTTGAAAAATAATCTTAATTATATTAAGTAGCCAAATTTATTTTTCTATTTAATACAAGATGATTTCATGGGAAGTGTTCCTCGGCATGAAACAAACGAGTTAGGGCATTTGGTTCTAGTTATAAATTTTTGAAATGTTTTCCTTCAGCTTGAACCTACTTCGTACAACGATGTCGAAGTGTCGTTATGCCGTTTTTGTAATGGTCTCCCTCAAGCTTTTTAAACAATGCCTACGTTTCTGAAAATAAATATGAAAATATGAACTCGCTGTATGAATGAGCAGGACTTGCTTGAGGGTGATCTAAACTAACAAGGAGGATCTCTGAATGCCACTGTCACTGCGTTCATGTTTAATATAGACTATTTTTATGTTTTTGTTCGAAGGCACATGCATATACAAAATGCACACAAAAATAAAATTGTATTTAATAAAGTTTTGAAAAATAATCTTAATTATATTAAGTAGCCAAATTTATTTTTCTATTTAATACAAGATGATTTCATGGGAAGTGTTCCTCGGCATGAAACAAACGAGTTAGGGCATTTGGTTCTAGTTATAAATTTTTGAAATGTTTTCCTTCAGCTTGAACCCACTTCGTACAACGATGTCGAAGTGTCGTTATGCCGTTTTTGTAATGGTCTCCCTCAAGCTTTTTAAACAATGCCTACGTTTCTGAAAATAAATATGAAAATATGAACTCGCTGTATGAATGAGCAGGACTTGCTTGAGGGTGATCTAAACTAACAAGGAGGATCTCTGAATGCCACTGTCACTGCGTTCATGTTTAATATAGACTATTTTTATGTTTTTGTTCGAAGGCACATGCATATACAAAATGCACACAAAAATAAAATTGTATTTAATAAAGTTTTGAAAAATAATCTTAATTATATTAAGTAGCCAAATTTATTTTTCTATTTAATACAAGATGATTTCATGGGAAGTGTTCCTCGGCATGAAACAAACGAGTTAGGGCATTTGGTTCTAGTTATAAATTTTTGAAATGTTTTCCTTCAGCTTGAACCTACTTCGTACAACGATGTCGTATGCCGTTTTTGTAACGAAGCTTTTTAAACAATGCCTACGTTTCTGAAAATAAATATGAAAATATGAACTCGCTGTATGAATGAGCCGTTTTTGTCTCTGAATGCCACTGTCACTGCGTTCATGTTTAATATAGACTATTTTTATGTTTTTGTTCGAAGGCTAAAATTTATTTAATAAAGTTTTGAAAAATAAGCTTAATTATATTAAGTAGCCAAATTTATTTTTCTATTTAATACAAGTGATTTCATGAAATGATAATTTGGTTCTATATAAATTTTTGAAATGTTTTCCTTCATATGTACAACGATGTCGAAGTGTCGTTATGCCGTTTTTGTAATGGTCTCCCTCAAGCTTTTTAAACAATGCCTACGTTTCTGAAAATAAATATGAAAATATGAACTCGCTGTATGAATGAGCAGGACTTGCTTGAGGGTGATCTAAACTAACAAGGAGGATCTCTGAATGCCACTGTCACTGCGTTCATGTTTAATATAGACTATTTTTATGTTTTTGTTCGAAGGCACGTGCATATACAAAATGCACACAAAAATAAAATTGTATTTAATAAAGTTTTGAAAAATAAGCTTAATTATATTAAGTAGCCAAATTTATTTTTCTATTTAATACAAGATGATTTCATGGGAAGTGTTCCTCGGCATGAAACAAACGAGTTAGGGCATTTGGTTCTAGTTATAAATTTTTGAAATGTTTTCCTTCAGCTTGAACCTACTTCGTACAACGATGTCGAAGTGTCGTTATGCCGTTTTTGTAATGGTCTCCCTCAAGCTTTTTAAACAATGCCTACGTTTCTGAAAATAAATATGAAAATATGAACTCGCTGTATGAATGAGCAGGACTTGCTTGAGGGTGATCTAAACTAACAAGGAGGATCTCTGAATGCCACTGCCACTGCGTTCATGTTTAATATAGACTATTTTTATGTTTTTGTTCGAAGGCACATGCATATACAAAATGCACACAAAAATAAAATTGTATTTAATAAAGTTTTGAAAAATAAGCTTAATTATAATAAGTAGCCAAATTTATTTTTCTATTTAATACAAGATGATTTCATGGGAAGTGTTCCTCGGCATGAAACAAACGAGTTAGGGCATTTGGTTCTAGTTATAAATTTTTGAAATGTTTTCCTTCAGCTTGAACCTACTTCGTACAACGATGTCGAAGTGTCGTTATGCCGTTTTTGTAATGATCTCCCTCAAGCTTTTTAGACAATGCCTACGTTTCTGAAAATAAATATGAAAATATGAACTCGCTGTATGAATGAGCAGGACTTGCTTGAGGGTGATCTAAACTAACAAGGAGGATCTCTGAATGCCACTGTCACTGCGTTCATGTTTAATATAGACTATTTTTATGTTTTTGTTCGAAGGCACATGCATATACAAAATGCACACAAAAATAAAATTGTATTTAATAAAGTTTTGAAAAATAAGCTTAATTATATTAAGTAGCCAAATTTATTTTTCTATTTAATACAAGATGATTTTATGGGAAGTGTTCCCCGGCATGAAACAAACGAGTTAGGGCATTTAGTTCTAGTTATAAATTTTTGAAATGTTTTCCTTCAGCTTGAACCCACTTCGTACAACGATGTCGAAGTGTCGTTATGGCGTTTTTGTAATGGTCTCCCTCAAGCTTTTTAAACAATTTGATCAATAAGGTTGATATATAACCCCTTTCCACAATTAACTATTTGTAAATTCTGTATACGTATTTCGACAACCAAGTTGTCATCATCAGCAGATAATTTCAAATTTCAATTTCGAAATACGTATACAGAATTTACAAATAGTTAATTGTGGAAAGGGGTTATATATCAACCTTATTGATCAAGTCAATCAACCACAGGCTCCATCAAATTCAACTATTTTTAAACAATGCCTACGTTTCTGAAAATAAATTTTTCACCCGATCCTTTACGACAAATAAAAATTCGAGTTTGAGATATAAATGGAAGCCACTTGGGGCTACATTTGAAATTTTAATTGAATCAGTTTTCCGCGAAAAATTTGACTGGTGTGAAATGCCACACATATATGAAAAACATTTTTATATGCCTTTCCAAACTCTTTGCTTTTTTCAATTTATGAAGTAGAGCAGTTGTTTCAGAACGAAATGACTTTATTTAGAGGAGGGCTACTATGACGTGGCCACTATCGAGGTTGCTGTTTGAATTCAAGGAGATAGTGCTGAAGCTTAATAGCTTCAAACTATCATTTGTCACTTCCATTTTTTCACGTTTCGGACCATAATTTAAGATTCATCACACTCACCTTTATGATAGGTTGAATATATCCAATTCTATTATAATATACGGATCAAATGTGTAGGCGTTTAGCCACAAGACTAGCCGTCTTTTTGATGACAATTTTTGGGTCAATCAGAACGATATCATTAATTTTATTGATCCTTTCTGGAATTGTTGCAGCTTGTAATGGTCGAAGTTACAATCATATTACCACGTTTAATTTACGCTATTCGACGACAAATTGTTACTTATAAAGAAGTATTATGACCCACAATCTTTTGCACACCAGCCAAACCTGGGATGGACCCTGGGATCCTTTAAAAGATTGGATTACATAATAAATTACGAGTTTAAACATTTTAAAATTTTCCACTTAGACTCTTTATTTTCCCTGCTTTGAATTTTGAACAAAAGATCAGAAACTGGCCAAATTTCACTTGTAGCCATAATAAAGAAAGCATATGTTAAATTTGTTTAAATATGATGAAAGTAGCTCTGTTAGCAAATATATAGGCAACCTACAGTTGCAGTGCAATTATAAAGCTATAAAACTTTTTTGTCTTTCGTTTAAGTTCTAGTTTAAATTGATGTTATTTGTAAGATGAAATTGATGCTTTAAAATTTTTTATAATTTTAAGTATTAATTGCTTTTCTATAGTTATATTACAAAAATAAATGCTCTAGTAATATCAAAAACCTGTTACATGCAAAATACGCCTAAAAATTTCTGCCCATTTTATTTCCTCTTCCTCGTGTACAAAGTATGAAGTTGGCAATGAGTGCGATGAACTACTTTCTGGAGAAAGTATTGTTTCAGAAATAGAAAATGACATAATGGGCAATGATTTCGAAGCAACTTGTGATGACTTCTCTGGATATAGTAGCGACGATGACGGTGTAAACACTAATGCAGAAAATATTAGTGATAATGGTAATCCATTTCTGAATATTGTGTCTGGTGTTTTTTACATTTCTACCAGCAACCTAGTGTGGAAAACATGAACACCAATTAAAAATAAAATTCTACTACATAATATTATTCGGTGTGCACCTGACTTGGCACAAAAACATATGTCTGCTGCACGAAAAGAAGACTTACTTAATGGTGATTGAAGTTATTATTGAGGAAATTGTGCACTATATCATCTTCGAAGTAAGAAGTGTTTACAACGGTACGTCAAAAACGTGGACTGATGTATCTGTTTACGAACTTTATGCATTTTGTGGATTATTTATTTATGTTGGAGTTGACAGAAGCTGGGATGTTCCTGCCTCAATATCCATATTTCGATTTAAAGAAATACGAAGATTTATTAGATTTGACGATAAAAGAATTCGAGCAACACGTTTTAAAATTGACAAATTAGCACTGGCATCATACATCTCAAAACGTGCATCATACCAGATACCAATTTAACAATTTATGAATAGCATGTTGGCCTCAGAGGTAGATAACGATTCGTTCAATATATGCCAAGTAAACCAGCAAAATATGGCTTGAAAATTTTTTGGATGTACGAATCTAAACTAAATTTGATCTTGACGGCTCTCTTTATGTAAATTGCCAACATTGACAATTAACAATTTTTTTGCAAGTATTCCATTGGTAGAGTACCTTTTGAGAATAAATAATACTCTTGTTGGTACGTTACGTCAAAATAGAGAAGATATTACAAAGAATATGAAGTCATCGAAAAATTTTTAGTTACATTACATATTCTCTACTTTGCTTCAAAAACAACGTAAGGCATTATAAGTTACATATCCAAAAAGCAAAAATGCGTAACTCTACTATGGACTATGCATTATGACACAATTGTCAATAACACTGTCAAAAATAGCTCAAAATTAACTCCTACTACAATAATGCAAAAGTTGGTATCGACGCTATAGATCAGATGGTATCCACAGACACGTGTAAAAGGAACTAAGCGAAGGCCTATGACATTTTTCATCAATATAATTGACGTGTATTCTCTTTCTTTGCTGCACTGATCACTGAGTTTTATATTAGCCTTTATTCTTTCACTTCTAGCCCAAGTTCTATTTTGTCGTCTATATTTATAGATTATGCCTTCTTTCTGATTGAATAAATTTGATTGATACCATACTATGGAATATTACCCTTCGAGGCCTGAGAAATGTATTATGTGTTCATTTAAAACTTTAGTTAGGTATTAATGTAAGACAAAAAATAAAATAATACAAATACATACGCAGCATAAAAGCAACAAATTGTTAAAAAATTATAATTGCACATTGTTGTTTAAACAATGACACCAATGTCATAAATTCTTCCATTTAAATTGGTCGTTTAAATGCATTTTGAAACAATAAACGTAAACGCGGCGCTATCTGTCAGTCGATTTCTAAAACAGGTGTAAAGAATGTTAGCCAGATGTGCTCAAGATGATCATGATATGGCAGTTTCAAAGTACGCATTACGAAGTAGCGAATATATTTTTTAAAAAACTTGATGAAAATAGAAGAGACATATTTAAGATAACAAAAAATGTAATTGTAAAATGCGCAATTGGAAATCACTGGTGTAGTGAGTACATTTGCGTTATATAATAGCTTCTGAAAAACTTTAGATTCGCCACATGGTCTATTACTTAAATTACGACAGTTACAATTTAAGTAATTCCTAAAAATAGAATAATGAATCTAGTGACTTAGTTCTTCAGTAGGAAAGGTTATACCAAATATAAAATATCAGAATTGTTAGATCCTGATGAATTGCTCGTTGTAGATATCCAAGTTATAAAATAAGACGATGTTTAATGTCTCCTTAAGTTGGAAAGTGACATCTTTAAAGAATCCGTATTACTAGATCAGATGATGATCACGAAAGACTCCTAAACAAAATTTGATAAATACAACCGGTGCTATATTTCTAGACTGCTTCATGACATTTGTCCCTTATTTTACAATTTCTCACAAAAAAGGAATTTCCATCATTCAGTCCAGTTACACTTCTGATTTAACGCAGGTTAACTACTTCCCATTTACAAAACTTAAATTAGTGCTGAAATTGTTTTGACTTCATTGAAATTATTTAAATAAACACAATTAACTAATATATTGTTTCTTTCCGGGAATTTCATTGATCATGTTTCATGATCGTTGCTTTGAAATGCTAGCAGATTGATGAAATTCTAGTTGAATTTGATGGAGCCTGTGGTTGATTGACTTGATCAATAAGGTTGATATATAACCCCTTTCCACATTAACTTTTGTAAATTCTGTATACGCATTTCGACAACCAAGTTGTCATCATCAGCAGATAATTTCAAAGTGTCGCACCTGGTAAAACACGGCGAAAAAATTGTACGAAAAACAAACTCCGTACGCGATCCACACCGTTCAAAATCAGTGCACATCTTGGTTTTGAACGGTGTGGATCGCGTACGGAGTTTGTTTTTCGTACAATTTTTCCGCCGTGTTTTACCAGGTGCGACACTTTGAAATTATCTGCTGATGATGACAACTTGGTTGTCGAAATGCGTATACAGAATTTACAAAAGTTAATGTGGAAAGGGGTTATATATCAACCTTATTGATCATGATGAAATTCTAATTTCAACTTTTGCTCTAAACTATGACAAATAATCTCTTTTTCAATGTTTCTACTTATTAATTTGTTTTCTTTTGTTGCAGGTAAATCTCTATTATTACGTCTATTCTGAGGGATACACAAGGTAAAAAAAAATATTAGAATTACTGTTTTGATTTATTTTGGACATGTTTAAATAATTAAGCAATTATCAAATTTATCTACTTGCATCAAAAGTCTGATTATAATCAACTTAGAAGGTAGTGGTTGGTTTTGCTAAAACCAAATCTTTTTCTATACTTTTTTGTTGCAGGAGTCTGATGAGATTAGTGCGAATGAATGTAGAAATTTCTAAATATTAGTTTTGTGTACTACATTGCACAGGGCGAATAATTTTTATGCTATTCTTCTTAAAGTTATATTTATTGTTTGTCTTCGTTATTCTATAATTTTCTTTGTTGGTTCCTTTTGTTTAGTCAGAAGCTGTCGATGTAAAACGTATACCAGTTAAATATCATATGCATTACAGTGTGTTTCCAAATGATTTGGGAAGATTTGAATTTGCCACTTAAGTTTCATGTAAATCTTGGTTATTTTTCTTCATTGGCGTTCGAGGGTGGTTAGTGAATAATTTTTGAAAAATTGCCGGATTCTAATTTTTATATTACAATTGTTATATTTTTATAATTAAAACGATGTATACAGAAATTGCAAATTAAGCTTAACAAAGAAAAAAAAAGATAAAATTTTTTTAAGAAAATGCTTCACAATAAATGTTCAAAATACCATTAATATCTAAATATAAATTAACTTTTCTGACATTACATCCTACATAATGCCTATTTGCAGTCCTTCTAATTTATGCAATCGATTGTGAAAAATCTTAATTTTCATACAGTCAAACAGATGAAAATCTATATGACAGTTAAATCCTGTGAACATGGTGATAAATACTCTCTATTAATTATCCTTTCGTCAAAAATTCCTGTAGATTTTCCAAGATTTCTAATGTTTGTAGTAATGTAGTTCTGTATTAATTGTATCAATAAAAATATTGGACTAATTATTCAATGCCTTGAAATCCCTAACAAAATTCCAATTTTTATTGGATGCAGATTAAAGTTTATGAAGTTGATTGAAGATTTTCAGTTGCCCAGTTCTCTAGTTCTAACCGTGGATATACTCAAATAGATCAGACCAAAGCTCACTTGACATAAATGTCTACTTAAATATCTTCATTACTTAAGTTTTTATTTAACCATTGACAAAATTGTCCCCTTAGTTTATAATCAATGCATGTGCAGATTCTTAACAAAAGTTTCTCTAAAATTTGTAATAAAAATATTCAAAACGATTTATACCTACTTACTTGAACAGCTAACTTTCAAAATTGATTTATTGTTTAATACAAAGAATAATTTCCTCTACACTCAATACACCTCTCCATCCGCCGAAACCAATCTTTAAACCAGTTCTACCAAGTTTCACTAGGGAGTAAAGTACACTCGTTATCCCAAGCCCGCAGAAGGTCCTCATCACTGGATAACTGCCTCCCTTTTAGCTTCATTTTCACATACGGGAACAGTGCAAAGTCGCATGGAGCAAGATCTGGACTGTAGGGAAGTGCTCGATAAGTTTCAATCCTGTTGTGATCAAATATTCGGTGCAAGTTTTGGCGCGGTAAGCTGGAGCATTATCGTGATGAAGGAACCAGCTGTCTATTCTTTGGCCACAGGTTCTTCATAGATCGAATGACTTTAGGCAGGCACTGTTCAGTATACTACTTATCAGTGGCTGTCTTCTGTGTGTCCAGAACGACGCGTTCCACAATTCCACTCGATTTGAAAAATACAACTATCATTTTCTTCTTTACAGATTGGGATTTTCTGACAACTACAGATGTGTCCTTATTATTAAAGATTCAAACTTTGTTTTGAGCTTTGGTCGGCACATCGTAATAGTACAGCCATGTCACGTCACCTGCCACGATGTTGTTCACATACCGAGATTGTCAAGTCACACGTCGTGTCATCTGCTCTTCAGTCAGTCGATGCGGCACCCAGAGAGAACAAACTTTTTTCACTTGCAAATGATCATGCAGAATCGAACGAATTGCTGGTGCATTTAGGCCTGAATACTCTCTATCTGTTGGTATGTCACTCGTCTGTCCTCGCCAAGCATTTTTCTCACAGTATTAACGTTTTCCTCCGTAACTGACGTTCGTGGCCTTCCCGGCCTCTCAGCATCCTCCACAGTTAAATTTCCCCTTTGGAATTCTCTATACCACCTGAATATCGTTGTGCGATGTGGACAAACATCACCTAGTGCAAGAGTCATTTCTTCCAAGCACTGGTCTATGTTTAAACCACGCACGAAATTATAACGTAAAACTGCCCTTATCTCATTTCGTGACCACGATGCCATCGCAAGCACTTTACACTCTCACTGCTAATGAATAACTGAGCCCATCGACATGGTGCGGCGGCTACTATGGATCTATGAACACGTCTCAACATGCAGCAACAAGCAGCTTCCTACGATTCATTATTGCGTCTTATTGCACAACTTTCCTAGTACCCTTTGTATATGTTAGAATTGATTGACGGCCAGTAAATTTGCCAATGCAAATAGATTTATTTTCAAATTGGACTATATTTCCATTTCTTTGTGGGAATACTTCTTGCTCAATCATAAACGGCGTAGTACTGTAAATTTAAAATATTTTAATTACCTTAATTTAAATTTATATTAGACTTACCTAAACAATAAACAACCTCAGATTACAAATCTTAAAGATGTCCATTAGAAGAGCGGGCTAAGCGTAAGTAGTAGCGCCTAAGACACGATTCCAGTGCAGAAGCCAAAAAAAATCTCAAATAGTACTATCGTGCTATTTGAGACTTCTTCATTAATTTGAGGCCAAATATTAATGAGTTGCTTCTGATACTTCACCGTGAAAAATATATAATCGGCCATGGTAGCATTTTCAAAATGAAGAAATCACTGAAAACTATGTCACCAAATTCAAACTATCCTCAGTCATTTAAAATCACACTGTATGATTGATAGTAAATTAAATGTCAACATCTACGTAACTACTTTTCCTGATATAGTTCTTAATAAATTCGAATTTTTGCATGTAATCTCTAAGCATATTCCAGCCACTGTACTATTTGATCATTAAAGGTAAATTTGCAATCGAATTTTATTTAACACGGCAATTGTAAGTACCTAAAATTGCAAATAGATATATTTGAAACGATTGAATAAATAAGGTGAATTATTAACATGAATAAAAATCTACGATCTATTATGTTACACTCGGCAGATGTAATCTTCAAAGGCTATGGCATTATAAATCGATGTAACATTATATTATAGACAATATCCATTGAGCACACTAAATAAAGTACTAAAGTTGTTGATCATTGAGTGTCTGATATTAAATTTCGATAAGATAATTCATCTTCATGTATTTGACTATTATCTGAATGACGTTAGTTACTTATCTATTCTTGGGACCATTATTCTATTAAATAAAATATGGATTTGGATTGTAAAAAAATCATTTAAATCATCAACACAATGGAGGACATGCTCGAAAGTAATGTTGCAGCTGTCAAAGGATAAAAATAAATAATAAAATTACAATGAAACTATACTATCACACAAGAATAATAATAAAAGACTAAAGTAATATAGATACACAAAAAAATATGGAGGAATAAAATTAATAGACAAATTTATTTGCATTTATGGCTTCGAATGAAATATTGTTATTGTTTTAAATTACTTTTTCATTCCAACTTAAATTACTTTTTTTGGTGGAAAAGCAAATGTTGATTTAATAGAAAATTACTAACCATTCCTCCACGATACTACTCAATAAATGGACCTTTTAGGCAAACAACTCCCGCCGATTTCTCTACTTGAACAAGTGACATTGACAGAAAGAAGTGAGTAAGTAACCACCGCCACTACCATTTGGTGGAAAAGCAAATGTTGATTTAATAGAAAATTACTAACCAATTGCAATAATTAGCATTTTCGAGAAATTTTGGTCAATATTGACCGTCTCTCAAACGATAATCGAATACTCCTCAATAAATGGACACTTTTAGGCTACTGTTTCTTTCGAGAAAGAAGTCCTAGAAATTACTATTTACTAGGCGAGGTAGTCTCGCTTTTGTCTTTCTCAAGTCGTTGCTGCTATATACATATATACTTACAAAAGTGTATATATATATATATATATATATATATATATATATGTATATACACAGGGTGTTTCAAAAAGAATATACGTATTTCGAATGCATATATTTATTAAACTTTAAGACACACGAATATGAAACCTTACACAGATATTTACGAACCTCTCAAGTTCAGATTACAGACGTTCAATAAGTCCTCCATCAGCGATACGAACAATATCACTTCAATACTCAAATTCCTCCCATTCCATGTCGTTCGTCACTGATGATATGGCAGTACGGATCGGGTTCTTCAACTTCCAGGTTCTGTGGAAGTGGTGGTACATAAACGTTATCTTTAACGAAACCCCACAGAAAGAAGTCACAGGGTGTCAAATTCGATGACCGTGGAGCCCAGCTGAGACATGCTAAGTCGTCAGCTGCTTGGCGACCAATCCTACGGTTCGGTAGAGTTTCATTCAGATATTCACGCACCTGGCGACTCCAGTGAGGGGGTGCCCCGTCTTGTTGAAAAATGAAGTTGTCTTCGTGCAGCCTCGGAAACAATCAGTTTTGTAACATAGCGAGATACTGCTGACCGGTAACTGTGTTTCCATAAAAAAAGAATGGGCTGTAAACAGATGATCGGGATATCACACAAAACACATTGATTTTAGGCGAATCTCGTACATGTTCAATGGCCGCATGTGGGTTCTGTAGACCCCAAATTCGAACATTGTGTTTGTTTACCAGACTACTAACATGGAAAGTCGCTTTATCACTGAACACAATGCATTGTGCGAAAGTGTTATCATTGTCAATAGCATCATGAATTTCGTTACAAAATACCACACGTTTCCGTTTGTCATCAGGACGCAGAGCTTGTAACAACTGTAACTTGTACGGCTTCATTACCAACCGACGTCTCAAAACACACCAAATTGTTGTTGTAGACAGTTGTAACTCCCGACTGGCACGACGAGTTGATTTTGAAGGATTACGTTGGAAAGCAGTTTGAATTCGTGCAACATTTTCTTCAGAAACACGAGGGCTGCCAGGACTCTTTCCTTTAAATACACATCCTGTATTTACAAACTATCGATACCATCTGCGAATGTTCCACTCATTCGGAGGATCAATTTGGTAGCTCAACCTGAAACGTCTTTGCACTGAAATCACGGAATTGTACTTCGCAAACTCAAGAACACAAAATGATTTCTGCTACGGAGTAGCCATTTTAAACATATGACGGTTACCAAGAAAAACAGAAGACAACTGACATTTAGCGGCTATTAAATAAACTAGACTATGTATTCGTTTCTCCAATAGCCAAGCGAAGGCGCAACGGTCGATAGTTTGGACAAAATAATACTTTGTAATACGTATATTCTTTTTGAAACACGCTGTATATTGATCTATCAATAATGTGTATGTGTAACATGTATGTATGTGTTCTATTTTTTGTAATATGTCATGTAACTAGATTGTAAATCTGTTGAGCGAATAAATATTGTTATTACTAAAAGGAAATATTATATTAATTAAATAACACAAGTGTAAAATAGTTATAAAATACCCAATAATAATAAATAATAAATTTATTTTATTGGTCAATCATTTCCACATCGATTGATAAAAATAGTAGATAAAAGAAATACATACAACAATCCATGCCGAAGAGGTCAACATATTAAAGAGTGTATTCGCGGGGACCACACAAACAATTTATGTACAGCATGCTTAGAATTTTTTGCTTGACAAGCATTCAAGAACAGAGGCTCAGTCGGAGAATGCATAAATGTTTTTACAATCATGTATTAAATAATATTGTTTCGAAATCTGCGTCGAAATATTGTTAAAATGGGCGAATGGTCGAGTAAATATTTTGTCATTTACAATGGGCTAATTCTATGTTTATAGCAGTAATAGGAATAAGGCAATGAAACATATAAAAAGAAAAAAAACACTTTAAATATTAGATAAAATTGCAAGTTGTCACTAAGTCTTAGACCTTCACAGTGGCACTAATCAGCTGTTCAAAAAGAGGCGTGCCCCTCCAATAACCAATTCTTCAACAAGTTCTTAAATATGCTGAAGAAGCTCTCTTCTTTTATTTGCTTAAGTAACGCAATAATAAGACTAGGCAACAGCTTCACTCTTTGCACCGTATCTGTTTACCTACATTGAATCCAGGATTTGCTTCTCCCCTTTATATTATGTGGTGATGCGAATGTTGCTGCATGTCGAAGAAACTATTTGCAAATCTTCTGTACATGTATAAATCCTTTGCATAATGCTCATATTTTTAAAGTCTTTCTTAATTGTCTGCAAATTGTTTTAAAACTGTACTCCGAATTTGTTCTGTGCGACTAATTAAAAACACCGAGGTCCATCCTCAAACCACCTATACATATAGTAAATATAGTTCAACTAGAGCACAGCAAATGATCCTCAGCACTTCTTGTCGCCAGAAATACCTCATCCAAGAGAACTTCAATACAAACCCAGAAATATTTTTGCAATCAATTAACACTAGCCATCCTATATTTAGAATCCGTTGGTTCACAATGAACACATCAAAATCATACAATAAATGCGGTGATCTAATATGTATTATACTATTCTTATAAAAACGCACCAAAAGTTTATTTTTATAAAAATGGTATTGGTACACAGCTGCGACACGAAAATGAGGATATTACCTGCTTATAGTCTGTATTTACAATTTTTAAAAGACAGATTAATGTCATTGAAATAAGTAATGTAAAGCAAAGTAAAGGGTCAAAAATACCATGGAAATACCTCGTTAGTGGACTACTATGTCACTAAAAATGGTCATGATGGAATATTTTCTGTAACACTAATTCTATACAAGATGTCAATCAGCTTCATGTCACTTATCCGATCGATCCAAATAAAATCTACATTACACATTTAAATGGAGTAATACTACTTTACAATGTACTTTTACATTTGGCTATATATATATATATATATATGTATTTTTGTATGTGCGTACGTGTATGTGTAGTATTATATAACATATGTGGGATATACTAAATCTACATACTACCCACATTATTGCAAGCACTGGAATGCAAAGCATTTAAACTGCGTGTAATACATACTGGGATATATTAATTATTAAAACTCGTTCTTTGAACAATAAAAAAGAAGATTACTAGTACGACTTCAAGATAATTAAAATTTAATAAGTAAATATTTGAATATTCTACATCACTTAAAAAATTCATGCGCGCACTTCTAATGTTTTAATATTAGTTTTCTATACTAATATTATTAACAGTTGCATAACTGAAATGGTATTATGTTGATGTATACCATAAAATTATTTATTAATACGAATTTATTTGTTTTACATCATTATATAGTAATACGTCAATATCACCCCCATCCCCTTATATTTTGGATAATTTTGATTTGCTTTGCATTTTTAAATAATGAAATTATGAACTGTAAAATTAATTTGACTGTACATAGGTACATTGGTAAGATACATTACAATATGAATATTAATTATTCTGAATTAAGGTTTCTAAAATGAAATAATCTCTAATAAAATAATGTGATTGTTTGTTATGTTGACAAATGGCTTATATTTGTATATAGTAATTGAAATAGAAAAGTCAAATATAAAAAATTATATGATTTTCATTAATCAATATTGTAAAATATACAGATTAAAGATACTTCTATACATTGTTATGTGGTTATGAAATTTATTATTATGTACGAGAAGAGTACAATGTATTCTCGATATCGGGAGTAATTTACTATTGACGTGGGTAATTTGACTAATTCAGTAAATACACACATTTTCTGGGACTATAAATATAAAATATCATATAGTTGTGATCATCAGTTCACTAGCAATTAGTCAACGAAGATCAGAATGGTTGATGTGGCAGTGTAGAAGAAAATCGAAAATCGCGCTGTGATTAAATTCCTTAGAAAACAAGGAAAAACTGCGGACACGAAAGAAAATGCGAAAAATGTAAGAAATTTATATTGGAGGATGCCCGAATAAAAAGAATGTTAGGGAAAGTAACTAATCTATCCATTTGTATCATATATACTATTCCTTATGATCTTTTTAACATTTCAAAAAGATGGGTGCCGCGAATGCTCACGGCGCATCAGAAATACGAGGGAGCGTTTTTATATTCGCGGAATGGGGGACAAGGGGTGGAAATAAAAAAACCAAATTATTTTTCTTTTTCAATATATTCACCTGCAAGACGGATACATTTTTCACATCTTTCAATTAATTTATTTATACCCTCATAAAAAAATGATTTCTCTTTATCTGCAAAATACGCCTCCTTGACTTCATCATCGGCAGTAAATTTTTTACCCCGCAGCTCTTTTTTCATTTTCGGAAACAGGTAATAATCACTCGGGGCCAGGTCTGGGCTGTAGGGTGGGTGATACACAATTTCGAAGCCCACCTTATGCAGGGCAGCTAACGCAACGCGGCTCTTGTGGTCGGGCGCGTTGTCATGCAAAAGCAGAACACCTTTTGTCAATTTTCCCCGTCTTTTCTCTTTAATGGCTTCTTTTCTAATATTGAAGCGTAATATTCTCCGGTTATAGAAACACCTTTATCTTTATAATCAATCAACAATATTCCTTCCGAGTCCCAAAATACCGTTGCCATGAGTTTCCCAGCTGATTATGACACTTTAAATTTCTTGGGAGGTGCTGTGCCCTTTTTATGCCACTGCATGGAGTCTTGTTTGGACTCAGGTTCATAATGATGAACCCAAGTTTCGTCTCCAGTAACAATTCCACTCAATACACCATCCTTGTCTTCATTACAGAGGTCCAAAAATGCACGCGAACACTCTACGCGCTGTTGATTTTGCGGCGGCGTGAGCATTCTCGGCACCCATCTTGCGCTGACCTTAGACATGCCGAGATGGTCGTGTAGGATTTTAAAAATTTTTGTATCGGATACTCCAACCATTTCTGCGAGTTGTTTCTTCTTTAGTCGAGCATCTTCGAGTACAATTTGTTCAACTTTTTGGATAAGTGCTGGTGTGGTCACCTCAATGCTCCTGCCCGGCCTCGGGTCGTCTTCAAGGGATTCCCTTCCTTGTTTAAATAAACTATGCCACTTGTACACCATGGTTTTTCCTGGACAAGAGTCGCCGTAAACCAATGACATCTCATTCATTATGGTCGCGACTGATTTTCCTTGCCTGGTAAGGAACTTTATAACGGCACGATATTCGATTTTTTCCATATTTCACTTTTCACTCCTGATTATGTTACTTGGTTGACGATAGCTCAAAGACTAACTGTCTAATAACAATGAAACTTCGTATTTATACTAATTATGAGTCGCTGCACAGGCCACGCCCCCAATGCGCCTACTCACCCCTCTACAGCCCGCTCATTCCGCGAATATAAAAACGCTCCCTCGTAAGTGCGAGTCGAATTGCTGTAAAGAATTTTTAGAGTTCTAGAATACGGATTTATCAAGTATTTTCGACCGATTGTTACTGAACATGAAACATGGATTCATCACTATGACCCTAAAAGTAAGCAGGAGTCTATGCAGTGCCATAAAGAGGGTATGAACGCCTCAAAGAAGTTCAAAGTCACTGCGTCTGTCGGCAAAGTCACGGCCACAGTGTTTTGGGGTTAAAACGGTACTGATAGAATACTTGAAAAAAGGTGAAACCATAAACGCAGCTTCTTACGCAACCACTTTGCGTAATTTAAGGCAAGCGATTAAAGAAAAAAGGTGGTAAACTAACCGCCGATTTGTTACTTTTTCATGACCACGAAGAAATTGAACGCCCACCCTATAGCCGGACGCAGCTCGTAGTAGTTACTATCCAGTCCATAATTTGAAAAAAACACCTTCGTGAAAAACGATATTGCGAAGATGATGACAGCAATAAATGTATATTTTTCAAACCAGAAGGAAAGTTATTTTTTATAGGATATTGAAAAATTAATTGCAATGAGAGTAATTATATTGAAAAATAAATAAAATTTAATTGCTTTTGAATTTTTCTTCATGCTCATATCGAGAATGTGTTGAACGAACTTTGTAATTATGAAATTGATCTTAACATGCAGCTTCAATCGTATACTGATCAGAACTAGCTAACATAACGATACCATGAATTTCGAATTTGATATTGCATCTTTTGTAGATTTTTCCACAACTTTACACAACAAAGTTATAGAAGTCAACGAACTAATTACTATTCTTCCGAGTAGAACATTTCATGAAGATCTATTATTTAAAAAAAAGTGCAGAATGTTTGAGTCGAAATTCGTTAATGTCATTAATATTAAAGAAAGATTACCGTGTTTTTGTCGGCGTCCGGCGTTATTACCGTAAATATGAAGACGAATAATTGTGAAAACAAACGTTGTAATTTTAATTTTGTTAAAAAATTCTATTTACTCAGCTACGGCATAGAACATAATTACCGATTGGTTACGGTTGGCTTTGCTTTAATACCAAGAGAGAAAGATGTACTAATAATGGGGGCATTGGCGCTCTCAAATTGTATTAATCTGTACCACAATTTGTTGTTAATAATGAGAAGGTTAGAAATATTTTAATTTAATGTAAATTCAGACTCGAAATTCCTCTCGATTATTTTCGTGATATTTAAAACCAAGAAATGTTTGGGAGTGTTGACATGACAGAAATAATTTTTTAATAAAGATATTATTTAAGTACATTAATTTTTATTAACAAAATGGGAAGCAAATAAAATTGCTCAAATTATAGAGGCCGTTATGTTATAGAGTAGGGTAGACTGCTTGGCAGGATTTTTCGAGAGAGAGAGAATAGAAGATGTATTTGAAGATTGGGAAAAACGGAGTGGTTTCAGACCAGGATTATCATGTATTGATAATCTGTTTTGCATTAAATAGTTAATAGAAAAAGAAATAGCTCACAAGGAATTGCATTCAGTGTTTGTGCATTTGATAAAAGCGTACGATAGTGTTCTAATAAATAAACCTTGGAACAGATTAAATGAAAATGAACTGCGTCCACAAAACGTGAATCCTCTTAAGAATTTCTTCGAAAAAAGCACAAGTTGCATCAAGACACGACAGGAATAATTTGACTATTTTCCCATAAACAATGGTTTAAGATAGTATTGTTGTCTATTTCCTACTATTTTTAATATTTATATAAGATCAGCGCTAAAGCACTAGTTAAAAAAAAGTGGAAAAAATGGAAGTTGAAACAGAGAATGAAATCCGTCCACTTTACTGTTTTCGGATGACCAGGTAGTTATGGCGGAGGACGTAGAGGATATCTCTTATATGATTAGGAAACTGATGGAGCAATATAAAAAGTGAAAACTTTAAATAAATAGGGACAAAGGCGAATATGTAACACTGAGATGCAAAGTAAAAAATCTGAATAATAATTATGAACACAAAGAATACAAATAATAGGAGTGGCTATGACACAGATTCGAGATGACCTAAAGGATATACTTAAAAAAATAGGTAAAGGAAGAGCCTTTACAGCTAGACTAAATTCAATATCATGGAGTAAACAGATTACAAGTAAAATAAAGCAGCATTTATCTAAAACAGTGATAGAAAATGTAGTTATATATGGTTCGAAAATACGGACGGTGATAAGGGACATGCAGGACCGAATAAATGCTACAGTGTTTGGGAAGGTGCTATAGAATAACTTTATTAGGTAGTGCAAGAACAATAAAAATAAAGAAAATGATGAAAATTGAAAAAACAACTGTTCTAGTACGGAAGAATCAAAGGAATGACAGGTGACAGATTTCTTATGAGAATTGGGAAGTGGTTTTCTAGTAAAAGAAGGAAAAGAGGAAGACCAAAAAAATCTTGAGAGAAAGGTATACAAAGAGGTGAGGAAAGAAGAGGAATAGAAGAAAACGTGCCTACGTATATGTACGTATTTAAGTGCAAAAATATATTAAAAGTCTTAAAATGTAGAAATTTCTTCAAATTCTTCTTATTTCATATAAATATCCCTTAAATGTTCAACTTTATCTTTCTTTCCTTACTATATTACTCTTTTGTTATTTCTAATGTTAACTCTTTCTCACAATCCCATTAACCGAATTCCAAAAATCCTACA